>SGJC01001171.1:0-16470 GCA_009887335.1 Henneguya salminicola
CTGTCTCCCTCATAACAGAAATTAGTAGAATTCTATTTTCTCTCATCTTGAGAATAAGAAGCCGTGGTAACAATCTTGATGATATTATAAATATTAAGTCTAGTATCTAGATTTTTAATTATCAATTATGGTTGCAATGTCTATTCTTTATATTCCCCCAATTCCAAAAAGGCGAGTTTCAGGGTTATGTAACAATTTATAAACAGAAGTAAAACTAATTGCAGGAAATACACAAAAATTAATAGTATTAAGTTTAATCAAATATTTATTCTCGGTCCACACACCTACTAATATATGATGACATATTTCGATAATAGCATTCGATATCCTTACTTGAAATAAGGCTAGATCAATTTTCAATCATAACCATTAGTTCTTTTTTATTATTTTAGTTCCCGCGCTTAACACGTTCCTTCCATTTCGAAAACATATTCCAAATCAGATTCAAAAATGAAGAATATGATGTTCAAAATGCACATTGGTAATTATTGTTTGCGTTTAAACATTTTGGGAAATCTGACATTGTCCATCATTAGAATCGCATTATTCATTCTTGAGTTTCTTAATTCGCCGAAAAAGTGTTAGTAAAAAACAGGAATAACTAGGAGAATTATATGCAGAAAGACATGATTCATTTAGTATGATTCCTGATCCGCTAATAGCCCAATCAATTGAAATATTTCTCGATCGTATTGCAGGAACTGATAAGCTGGCTGATGTTCCCACTAAAGATCAACCCCTAGAACATCTTAAAGAAACATTGAAGCCAACTTCATCAAGTAAAAAAATTTTATTTTCAGAATATATTCGTGAAAGATTAATATATCTGAGAGCGTATTGCAAACTGGCATCAATGGTCTCTGGTCTGTTACAACGTTCAGGAACTATGCGATTGCGCTTTAACTTATATTAAACCCCGTCAAACTGTTTGATGCTGTCGATTTACAAATTTTAACACTGAATTCGTGCATACATTTTTTAGATATAGTCTTTAAAGAAATCGTGCAATTTTCATCCACCCAACTTTTTGTCTTAATTTCTTGAGCCGCTGTTAGCTTTTTTTGTGTGCGTGTCACCCTTGGTTTGTTCTCAATTTCTCCTGTCCGAAGACATCGTTTTAAAACATTATGTGCAGTTGTTCTGTTAGGGTCAAATACTTCTGCTATTTTTGGCAGCTGTTTCATCGATTTTAACCTTCTATAATTCGAACCCTCGTATCGTCATTTAGCGGGTTTTCTCTTGACCTTAATAAAAGTTAAAATTCAAATAAGAATTCGGAAAAATTAGGAAAATGTCTAATTTTTTAAAGATTTTTATACTAAATTGAAGTTTAAAATTTTCCGTTAGAAAGACATGTATTTTTAACATTGTTGAATTAGTGTCGAACGATGTTAAATTAGTCTTGGACGAGTTTAATTAGTCTTGGCAACCCTGTAGTATATGGCAGATGCGAAAAAATCAACATTTTAAAAGCTTGAAGTCGTGATAATGCGAATTATAAAATTTACCGATTAATGCTGATCTTCCAAAAATGAGGGAACAGTGCCAAGGGGGCTTAATCAGTCGATTTTACTTCTCCTATATATTTTCTAATTCGTTTAGGCTATTCTATTTCCTTTTTTCTCGTGGTTTTTTGTCCTACTTGCTTCATTGTTATAATTCTAAGAGATTTTTCCGAGTCCTTTAAGTGTGGTAGATATTATTCAAATCCAATTCCCAAAAAAAAAATTAAATGCAATTTCTATCCAAGTATTTTCTACAGTACTTGGTTTTATAATTAAAAAATTTCTTGTGTTTGTGCATTTTGTCAGGCAGGTCTTTGGATGCTTCAAAATCCTCCAAGACAGAAATTTGCAATGAGCGAGTTTGATTTGTCTTCTCGAACAGCTGTGGATTGGTTTTGTTTCTGTAGGCCGGTCTGCATTTATTGGTAGTTAACTAACATCTCATTAAATAAAAAGGGGCCCGGGTATTATTTTTGAGATTGACGAAGCTAAGATAGAAAAAAAGAAACATAATAGAGGGAAAATAATAGATGGATATAGGGTTTTGGGAGGTTACTAGAAAGCTACCAAACGAATATTTTTGATTCTCGTCGAAGAAACGAGCGCATCTACATTGATACAAATTATTCGTGAAAAAATCGCTCTTGGAACGACCATAATGTCAGATTGTTGGAAAACCTATAGTTCTTTAGATGAGGAGGGGTTTAAGTACTTGGCTGTTAACCATTCTCTGAATTTTGTGGATCCACTTACTGATGCCCATACAAACGGAATGTAAAACGTTTGGCGCGAGGTTAGGAGTAAAATTCCAAGTATGATACAAGGAAAGCTCATTCTATATTATATTTGGAAGAGTTTCTATTCAAATGAACGTTTCCGGGCCATAAGGAAAGAATCCACTACTTTTATACAGCAATAGGTGCTGTCTTAACGCTTTTGGATAACATATAATAATTTATTTTTTATTTTTCTGTTGATTTTTATATTAATTTTACTTGTCGCTAACTAAAGGCAACTATTGAGGAGAAAATATTTATACTTGATCACATTTAAGATATAAATATAAAAGCAATATAAAAAATTGGTGTTGTTGATTTAATAATGTTGCAAGAAGTCATATATACAGTAAGGTTGTTTCTTGAATTATATTTTAGTTCGAGCAAGATAAAAAAATAAAAGGATGACCTTTTTGATAACAAGACGAACATTTTTGAATTGAGATCATGATTTATTAAACGAAGTTAGCAACCACTTGAGTATATTCCGCGAGTGGGGATTCTAATAAATATTAAAAAATATTATATTTATTTTATTTATTCTGTTCTGCAGGTGTCTTTTTGAAGAAGAAAATAGAGAAATATTTTTATAGTTTATGGGCATATAATAGTTTTCAGAAATCAGTGGTTTAGTATGCCACTTTCATACTTTAAAAATCTCCATTTTGTACATATTTAAAGCGTAATTAAGAAAGTAACAGAGGCATGATTTACTTTATCTATGTAGATAACCTTCGAATTATATCTATAATACTTAATGGCTAAAGAGGTGGCGCTAATGAAACGCTGATCTCAACAAAATATGCTTTTTTATTCATGGGACATATAAACAGAATTCTATTAATCATTGATATTCATTAATGTTTAACACTTAATTGCCCCAGACAAACCTTTGCGTCTATGCCTGAGTTATTCGTTTTTATTGATGGAGTAGCTATTAACAGACTCAGATCTTAAAGCATAAAGTACAGGGATTGTAAAAAGTTAAATAAAAATTAGAAGCTATCTTTAGATTAAGGTTTATTTTTGCCATTTCATAGATAATGCTGACTTTGAATATATATCATCAGTCGTTTTGTGCCGACATTTTTTGTTCATTTTGACATTATTTACCTTAAAATCTTATTTCTGTGCGTTTTCTATTAATACTAAATCTAATCAGGTTCAGATGATTTTCTATTTAGACTTAGTAATATTAACCTAAATAATTCGAACAAATCAAAAAATAAATATTTAATTAATGTGTTAATCTTCAGATTAAGGGATTAAAAGTTAATTTTAAAAAGCTTCTACCCTTCGTCCAAGATAGACTGCAAAAGTTTGATGCCAAAAATAATGTTAACTTAGAATTAAAGGTAGAAATGGACTCATCCTACATTTTTTATGAACATGTGCAAACCATCTTATGTTTCCAACACGCCAAGAACTGAGCCAAATTTTCTAAAAATAGATGAGAATAACGTTATAAATAAACATATTGAGAATAGAATTATATTTTACGAATTAGAAATATTATAAGAAAGAAAATACTAATATAATGTGCACGTGTTCATAAAAAAATGGAGGACGTCCTATTGTATCATTCAGCCTTAACTTATACCATATTTTAGCACGGGCGTTATAATAGTCTTAAATTTCGCGGTGCACTATACTAAACAATTACCTTCTTCGCATTTATATACCACATGGTATTTTTCAATTAGTAATATTTAAAATCTGACAGAACTCATTATTTTTAGAAGGAATCAGTTTTTGAAATATAA
The DNA here is from genome assembly GCA_009887335.1 of Henneguya salminicola. Classification (NCBI taxonomy): domain Eukaryota; kingdom Metazoa; phylum Cnidaria; class Myxozoa; order Bivalvulida; family Myxobolidae; genus Henneguya; species Henneguya salminicola. Next base: position 4,045 of record SGJC01001171.1, read on the forward strand.
ATTTTTATTTGATGAATCATTAAAATCATCTTCATATAATTATGGATTGGATTGATATAACTAGTTTGATCTGTTTTGACCGCATTAAAAAGAGAGAATTTAAAACACTTGAGTTTTAACACCCCGTGCATAATCCTTGCGAACATCTTTAGGAAGTCATAATCATAATTGCATATCCGTATCGTTTCTTGTGTAAAGGGCTAAAATTTTATACCAACGCCTTGTGAGCATCGAGATTAAGCAGACGATTCAATGCGATAAAGGATAAAAACGAAAAGATTGTTCTTTATTCATTCCTTTTTTGTTAATTCAAAATCACCTAGTGCCAAATATTTCAGAGGAATTAATCATGTTCTAATTTATGAGCTATTTAAAGCTCATTTATTTAAAAAATTTTAAACATGGCGTTGGACTTATTTAAAGGGTGGTTTTCTGCTGCCACATGCGTACAGTGGGTGTGCTGACGTTGAATGTTTTCGTTCTACTTAATAAGTTGATTGGCATAAAAACTTCTTATTCATAATAATACATCCACTTTTTTTGTTATACTTATGCAAATGTTTGGGGTTTTTATCTTAATTCTATTTTTTTCATCCGTCGTAATATTTTTTTTTCATTTTGACTCAAAATTTGCAATTAACTTTTTTAAATAATTTTATAATCATTTATTTTAATTTTTTTTTTTATGAAGCAGTGAGTAATAAAATTATCTTGTGTGAAATATGGCTAATTCAGAATTATTTATGACATAATAAAATATGAACTACAACAAGATCTTTTGACGAAACGATATTAATTCCATTTATATGTAAAGCATATGCCTGGCAGAACTTCAAGATTAGGCCTGAACACATAATGTAGTTGGGGGCTGGCATAATCCTTTTGGGATATGCGTTAGAGTTTGTCCCCCCACAATATTCAAGTTCTTAAACGCTCTTCGATAAGAATAAAGTATAATAGAATTTTAATTGAACATTCTCACTGTTAAGTCCTTACCTAAAAAATGAAAATATAAAGATCTTAGTCGTGGAATTAAAAATTGCATGGAAGGATTTGAATAAAGCCCAGATCAGGACACAATTAATTTACTCGGGGGCGTTACTGATGGCTTGTTATCTTATGGTGAATTTTAATTTTATTTTACCTCTTTTTTTCCTGAAAATTGTATTAACATTTTTTTTTCAAAAAATTTAATTAAACATAGATTTAAATCTTGATATTTATAAGTAACTTTTAAATGAATTCAAACTAGATTTGTTGACTACGATACAGTACTTCTCTTATGACTTGTGAAAAGACCATTCCGCAAAATTTTTGATCAATATATATATTCGGTTTTATAGAAGAATACCAATTCTCGAATTTTATTATTAACTAGTTGAAAAAAAAGGGGGATTAAGCTCCCCGTATTGCTTCAATTCGATTCGACGTGTAAGCAGTTTCAATAAAAATTTCTTGTTAGTAGATAAAAACATCGTGTATGTAATTGAACCTTTCAATCCGTCGATAGGCTGACTAGCCAACGGGGGAAATGACTGACTGTTGTTCAACATTTTTTACGATACTATTTGCAAACGTCTCACGGTTTCGTCGCTCAGTCCCTATTATAAAGATTTTTTCTGTTTCATTTATTCCTCCCACTATCCAGATATCCTAGCAAGCAAGAATCATATCAACTGAATATTTTATTTTGCGCATGAGGCTTTCGTCTTTTTGAACTTTGACCCAAAAACTTCCAAGTCGTTCTAAATGATTGATAACCTGGGTAATGTAAGTATCTCTCGCAAAATTTTTAGAGTCTGTAATTGTCTGCACTGTCGTCTATACCCAGCTCCAGTTTAATAAAATCGTATGAAAATTTTTTTTTTGAAACTCAGGTAGTATAAAATTGAAAATATTTGGTTTAATGACAAACATAAAAAATATAAAAATGTTGCATCTCGGATTGATATATTTCTACTTAATCTTGACCATCGAAACGAATATCCGTCTTTAGCTCTTGTGTGTTTACTGATAAATAACCTATAACAACATAGAGTAGGTAACAAGCCAAGATATACCAAAAAATTATTGAATAAATTTGATTGTGGTATTAAAGCGAAGGTTTTTAAAATGATAATTTATCTGCATCAACTTAAACAAAAGCGGATAAATGAATAGAAACTTGCGTTTGAAACAGCATCGGGGATTGTACAGAATAAGGTGCGCGGTAAGCGTACGCGATCAACTCAAATGAAAAAAAAACAATTTTTAATTGCGTTATATACATGGAACACAAAATTTGAGCCCCACTCAATAGTATTCCTTATCTACACCGATAACCCCCTCCCTCATCATATATACCATACACCACTGTGTGTTTATTCTATTACTCATATCATTGACCAACACACATTTTGCACCATAAACGATTTAAATCGAAATACCATCCTTTTAAATCAAAACTCTTTCCTTAAAATCGTGGTTGCATCAGCATTAGCAAGCTCGCAATTTGCTGATGGGCACAATTTCAAATGATTTATGAAAAATATTAAAATTGAATTTTATTCGAAAAAATCTACAAAATAGAAAATATTGAACATCAATCAAAATATTTGAATTTTTAGGTAGCTACTGCGCCATGCTTGTACATAAAGATAAAATAAAGGAGAAATTAGCAACGTTCGATACTAAAAAAATATAAATATTATGGCCTCGGATATTAAATTGGCTACGCAATGACCGTGAGGACTCAATTCTCCCTCGTTCAGTCGCCCTCAGTGCATATAGATAAGCCCGTTAATATTAATTATTATTATTTATAATAATAATAATAGTTTCCTCTCCGTATTTTAAAAATTTGACTGATTATTCTATCAAACAATAAAAAAATAGTAAATTAATATTAAACAATATCAACAGTTTTTTTATTAAAAATTGGAAAATGAGTAAAACCGAATCATTAACTGTAAAAATTCGGTGAAAGTATATTCTGATTGGATGAAATATCTTGTTTTAATCATAAATATTATTTTTCCGAATTTGGTATTCTGCTAAGGAAATTAAGTGCGTTCGCATTCCTAAGTATTGATAAAATATCATGATACCTTTTCGCCGAGACCATTCTTTTGATAGCCCCCACCCCAAGTTGCCTCAATACGATTGGTATATGTTCCCTCAAGATCTTTGAATTCAACTGAGTGGCTAACGATATTTTTTAACATAGCCAGAGATTCAAGGTTGTTTCAACCCTTCTCTCTATCGGTATGAATTTATGTGACCGGTAGGATACATTTTTGGAAAATTGATGAAACAGTTATGGCATCTCTTTATGAAACATACTCGAAGAACGTGCTCAGGGACTCGCTATCTATTCTACCAAACACCCAATGTTGCCTTAAAGATCTTTTCCTTGCATTAATATAGAAAAAAAGGGTAAACAATTGTGGTGTTTTTTTTCTTCCAAAAAGTGACTCCTCGAGCTTAATTATACGTCCTGGATATTCAATTGGTTTATTATCTTAAGAAGAACCTTATATTTTTAAGTTCCTTACCTAGATGCGTATTTCCCTGCAGAAATAATATTAGCCCTCTAAGATTGATCTGAAGAACTCTTCTGATTCTCGTAGCACTTCTTTGTAGTGGTGTTTTAAAAGACAGAGGTAGATTTTTTCTGAAATTTCTCGCAACGATAATCTTGAGTGTTCGAACTCCGATTCTTACAATCGCAAAATATAGCAATACCCTTTTTTAACGGTAGTTTTCGTCTTAACGAACATTAAAACGTTTAAATTTTTAGATGAACCCTGTCCATCTAAATGCAGTATCGTAGCAAGGCGGATAGAGAATTAGCCATAATACATGTACTAATTATTTTATTTTTATGAGATATCTAACTGTCCTAAATTAGTTCCAGAGGGTGAGCATCACATTTAACCAATGAGCGAATGTTTTTGACTAAGATATGGTTAAATTTAATACAAAAAAATTATCTTTTTATGATTATGAAATTTTTAAATATTAATTAAAATTTTTACCTTTCCGACATTTTTAAATGAAGTGCGCATGCCAATGTCGGGCATTAGACGGTTGAGCTGCCATGGCATAATGTTCAATAAAATTAAAAAAATATTTATATTAATTTCATGTTAAAAATATGAAAAATTAATCGTTTTTAATTTCAAAAATATATAAAATACTCCAATTTTTAATCAGAAATTAAAAATGAAGAAAGGGTAGATTATAAGCAATATATAGAATTAAACCTAATAATTTAATTAATACTTTGTTCGGCTTTAACATTGTTTTCCTAATGATAATAAATAGTTTTATTCAAACCATAACTTTATCGTAGAGTATTTCTTGATAAAATTTATGGAATAAATTTTATTCTATTTTAACAATTTTCATTTATTAAATAAATAGCATATTAGTGGTATGATCATGCGCTTCATAATTGATAAGAATTTCTTAAAGGTTTTACAAACTTAATCTGAAAATCTCATTTGATGAGAATAAAAAAAATTATAAAATTGATAATAATATCAATATTATTAATTTTTTTATGTATGATATATTTCCGAGAAAATAGCCATAGAAATCGGCTTATTCTCAATCCAATCAATTATTCAAATCTTAATAACAAAATTGCTGTTATTGTAGTGGCATGCAAACGAGAAACTCTTGATATATGCATGAATTCTATTGTTCAAAATCACGAATATCTCAATCCATTGTTTAATTTTTACGTTTCTGATGGCTGTGTAACAAACCCAAAAATTAAAACTATAGTTGAAAAATATCAAAATTTTAAATATCTTACTTTCAATCTACCTCAAAAAATCATTTTGGGATATGAAAAAATTAGTTATCACTACAAACTTTTTTTGAATCACATTTTTGACTGTTTGAATTACAGTAAAGCAATCATAATCGAGGATGATTTAGAATTATGTAAAAAATTTTTTTTAACATCAGCTTCTGATTTTTTAAATTATTTCCTAAAAATGTCTCCCCTTCTAGAAAATGACGAAAGCCTTTTCTGTATATCTGCCTGGCATGACAATGGATTGGCTCAATATGCACATGGTAACATCTATCCAGTTCATATAGATCCATATAAATTCATGCGCACTGACTTATTCCCGGGGTTAGGTTGGATGTTAACAAGAAGATTTTGGGATGAAATTAAATCAAATTGGCCAAAGGCATATTGGGATGAGTATTTAAGAATAAGTGATTCCCGAAAAAATCGAACTTGTATTTATCCTGAGATATCGCGCGTCAGAAATTTCGGTAGCGTTGGCATGAACGAAATTATATTTTTTGATAATTTTATAAAACCAATCATTAATAATGTTTTTCCTGTCAATTATGATCTGGTTTTATCAAAAAATTCTCATTTTAGGTTAATTTGAAAAAATTATCGAAATCGGAATTCGAACAAGATTTTTATCATGCATTCAACAATTCAGTCGACATAACACAACAACAATATTTTGGATTGGAAGATTTCAGTAAAAAAATTTCATACAAAATAAAATATTCCAGTAAATCAGAATTTGAACAAATTTATAAATATTTGGCTATAACACATACTACACGATATACTCTTCCACGGGCTTCTTACAATAGAATTACCCATCTCAATAGAAATACACATCATCTTTTTTTGTACCCTCAATCAGACAACACACTTAGTTAGATTTATCATTTATTATGTCTTCTTTTTTTATACGTTAATGTTAGGGTTTGGAATTTCAATTACTGGCTATATTTTATCATAACAATCAATAAATAGTTTTTAAATAATTTTTTGGGAGTGTATTAATAAGTAAAACGACTGAGAATATCTTAAATCTGCCTACAAGCAGCCTTATGTCTTAACCTCCAATTTTATCATAGTTTGCTCCGTCTAACATTTTTAAATTGTGGTTGAGCGGTTTGGATAAATTTACTGTCATTAGCATCGACTGATATATATTATACACCGTTCAATGCGTTTCTTATTTTTTCGCTCCGAGGGACCAGTAATTTCTTCTTAATCCGTTCCCGCCAGCCTACGGTTCATGAAAAGTCATTCTATTCAAGTAAAACGTTTCTTCCTCATCTACGTGAGAGTGCGGAGATCTTCAAACTATGTTTCATATTGTTGATTTATGTTTGATATCAAAGTTTCTCCCTGGCTCAGCGTGTCTTCCCACGGCAGACTTTCCACTACAACTTTATCTAATTAAAGGTTTTTAAGTTGATCTAAAAATTATCCTGATCTATTCTTATCCCTAAAACATAAAGAGTAAAGGTATAAAAGAAAAAATTCGAAATTATTTAAAAAAATATAACGAAAATTTGAAGAAATAAGCCTAAAAAGCGACGCATCCATATAAATTAGTTATTAAGCCTAAAAATTGAATCATTTGACGAAAATTTCATAAATGTAACCTATCAATCGAAACATAACGACCGGTAATCGATTAGCTGGTTTATCAATTCTTAGTCGAGATAATTAAAATCAATTTATAATTTCCCAAGCCTTAGTTTAATTTATAAACTTAGAAAACATTATATACGCATAGTTTTCTTTTTATGGTGAGAAGGAGGAGTACTTTGATAGGTTTACGTTAAAACAGTACGGAGGATAAAAACAACACAAAGAAGTTGGATTCACCACAATTTACAATTTATTTTTAGACAAGAGGACTATCGTCGATTAATGCAAAGTTTATATCGAATAATTGATCATTTGGAATATTATTAAATAATTGTTCTGTTGGGTTGGGTATGCACAATAAAAAAAACCCCCAACTTTAATCTGAGTTAATTTTCTTTTTAAGTGGTCTGGGAAGTGTGAAGGAATTAAAAAAATATGTAATACCAATCCAATTAATAATAATAACTTCTCCGCTTGCTGGCATGATTATGTTCTTTTAATCAGGCTTTTTTAGTAGAAACAAAATGGTGGCGGAACTGCAGAATTTAAGAAATTTATAGTTACACATTGTGAGGGTCATAGGCGCCAAGCCACTCGCGATTAGGGCGTATGGAGCGACGAACCAGTCTTCAACGCATTTTAGAGTATTTTGATTTCATCTTTTTTGTTCTTATTTAAATTCTAGGGAAGATAAATATCGAAATTTCAATTTAATTAAATTTAAGATTAATTGATAAGAGCTTGACATTTAAAATTGCTAATTTGAAATTAGATTGCAAAATAGTAAAATTGAAAAAATGAAAATGTAATAAAACGTTCGAAATTTTATATATAATTCCAAAGATGTATCCAGTTTTCATCCGAAAAATCAGCTCTACTTCTTTTCTTGCTTTTGGTATCTGTGGCAGCATGTCATCCTTAATGTAACCACACATCAACGTATTTTAAAGGATCGAAGCGTGCGAGAGGAGGGCCTACTAATCTAATAAACAAAAGTGATGAAACCGTTTTAGTGATCGACGAAGCTCTTGTTGGAGTGATAATCAGGTTCATCTGAGAAAATCCACACTCGCATTCTCTTGAAGAAATATGAAGGGTATTCAGAGCATCTATCAATTGAAACTGTTTTTCTGGATATTTTTTTCTGCAGTGTATTCTCGGAATCCACGAATTATTTCTCTTTCGTATAGGTGCAGCCTAATGTACATATTTTTAATTTCCATTTCTCCAAATGTAAGCTGTAAGTTAATGTTTGCAGGCCAATATTTTTGATCGAGTACACGAGCCCACTGAGCTGACCCGAATCTACGACATTTCGTCGCAACATGAATTATTCTGGCAAATTTATTTATATTTAAATTATTTTAATAATAATATAAAAGCTAATTTCCAAAATTTTCATAAATTTTTACCTTTTATCTTGCATGAACAAAAGTTAAAAAACGTCTTTACGTCTACTTATTATATTTTAAATTATTTCGGGGAAAAAAAATTATTTTCAGTTTAAAATAAATTATAAAATTATGGCGACGAAATGACGTGCAACGAGCTAACCCAACATCTTCTGTAGCAAGCAACCTTTTTTTAAGTGACTTCTTCAGTCTTGTATAAAAAGGCTTTGGATCAATTAGAGGATGATTTTTGGAGTTTTTTTTTGTATAAAGTATGACTCAATTGAATTGAAGATTGCGTGCAACTGCAGTTTCAGCAGATTTATAATCAGAACCAAATTTTGGCCTTCTTTCGTAACAAAAATTTACAGGTGTTTTATTTTTGTATTTGTCTTGTACGGGTCCATGTTGCGCTCTTTTAAGTCCAAGCTCAATTCAGATAATTCTTGGAGAGCATCCCACATCAACCCTAGATCCAATACACATTCTGTTGATGTAATTTTTCTTTTTAAGCCCTCATAAGTGCATTTATCCTTTTTGTTTCTTGTTGGATCTTCCATCGTATCTTCAAAATGTTTAACAAGCGCTTTATAATTTCCCCACACTGCAAAATAACGGAAACTTGATGACACTTATCGTGAACCTAATATTAGTCAAATTTTCGGCAGTTTAACCTGCAATAATTTTGCACATGAATGTAACTCGGCTTTTTTTTGGCCAAGCATGATATAAGACATGAAGCTATCAATTGAGGATTAAAATATATTGATTCCAGAAATCGTCTTCGCGGTGTCACCTACTGGTAATTCTAGCCTATGATTAGTACAGCGCCAAACAATAACAGAAGAAAATTTTTGAACACCCCTCTTACACCCAAGCATCACAACGGCGTCATCACACGCCAGAGAAATTAAATTTTTTTTTTAAATATTCTTCGTTCACCGCATACGAGTGAAGGCATTCAAGTATATCATCAATATACTCCTTTTGCTGTGACGCTTTCAAGTTCTACTAAGTCTAAAAATAAATTAATTGGTGAATTCATTTCAATACAGCTTCGAACATAAACTATTAGGGTAGGTTTTTGGTTTGTAATGACTGACTCATCGATCATCACAGAAATTTAACTAAATTCTTTTTCGCTTTTATGATTACCAATGTTAATGCACGCATTTGTAGAATGTAGAATATGACCCATTTCAATTCGTGAAGATCAATTTCTCTTTCGAAATTATGGAATGACTGATTCTCTTTCGTTACTTTATAAGCTGTTCGAAAAATTCTTGCGGTTATCAATTTTTCACGTTATAATGACTTTAAAAAAACTTTCTCAAGGACTTCTTTTTCAGCTTCAGTAATTATCTTTAACGCCGCTTGATGTCCAGCAGATTCTTTGTGATCAAAAATTCTTTTACGTAGCAACGTCAATTGTTGCCTCCTACCTTCGCCCTAATAAGTTACCTTAACATTGGTGCACTTCTTCGATATTTTCATTCCTATATTCGCTCCCACTCCTAAAATTCCAATTTTTTTACATGGTATACCACTAAGCTTTTTTTGCCCACGTGGGGCAAGTCCTGTTTTGAGCAAAAAACACTTATGAAAAAATTTATATGTTATGCCAGTACCAATGATATTGAACACAAAAACACCGAGCGCCCAATAAAACGCTTATTATGGGCGGCTAATCTCGGGCTGCACGAGAGAAATTTTTAATTTTGTAAATTATTTTGTATGTTTTAAATTTTAATAATTATTAACATTTATTTAAGTAAATATAATTGACACAGTTTATTTCTCGTGAATACGAGAGTTGCCAAGGTTTGAGCTTGATGTTCCGATTATGTATTTTATTTATTTTTCCTGCATTTATTAATTTTTTGCGCAGATCATACAAATGACGTCAAAATTAAGTCAAGCAAAAAATTATATCAGAAAGGGAACAATAATTTTCAGTATTATTTTTTAATTTAAATATTGCGATATATAAAAATAAAAAATGTCAAAGTTACATGAGCCGCCAAAAAAAAGCACGCCTTTTAATAATTATATTAAGTAAATTGTTTCATATTTTATGTATGCGTTTATTTTGATTAGGGAGTATGCGTGAAGCGCATCAAAATACAAAAAAATTAAATATTTATTAATTAAATGTAATTTTGAATTTTACCAAAATTCATTTACAAATAACTGTAAGCATGGGCCAAAAATAAAATCTTGTGATAATATTTAGCATATGATAAATAAAAAGTTAAATTGATGTATTTTAACCGAGTACATGCTTAGGTTCGCATATTCGGATAGCGCATAACGCGTGTCAGCTCAAAACATGAGAGAAATAAGAATACACACGAGTCTGCGCAGTTTAATTTTATTTTAAGAGAAATAAATTAATTTTATATTTAACAGATGTTTGATCAATAATAACAAATATTATAGATTGCTGGTTAAATTTAACAACAGTATTTATAAAGATAAAATAAAGAATCGTTTGATGACAATCTAATCTTAATTAGCAGAAATATTATGTGTCGTTAGATTAAATAGACTATGCAGTGACCGTAATGACTCCATTCTCACATGTTTAGTCCCTTCTTGCCCGCAAAGGACGAAATACACGAGCAAGATTGAAACATTCCCACCAAACATGCGATAGACGCCCGTATTGAAAATAAAGTGTACTATATATTAACTTGAATTCTTAAATATGTTTTTTTTAAATTGAGGCTGCTAATTTTTATATTTTTAAGTCATTAATATTTATTTTCCACACAGGAATAATTATTAAGGAGTTCCTTTGTAAGATAATATTAAAAACGGAAATGAATTATAACTGTTATGAATGCGTAAATAGATTTTGGCCGAGTTTGTTTTTTTTTATAATTATTTATACACGCACATTTAGGCGAATTTTCGGACTGATTTTCAACTCTCATTACTTAAAAAAAGAATTCATTTTTAACTCATAAAATACCTCCGTGTATTAATGCCCGACAGGTTAAGTTTTCTCTGATTTAGAGCTGGGAGTATAATTTTTAGCTTCTGTGGTACCTGTTGAGAGCATGCGCCTTTCTAATAATTGTTATGATTGATATTTTTTATTTGATATAAAATATAATTAAAGGGCTAATGGCTGGCTCAGTCTTTTGTCAAACAATTTTTTATTCAGGTTTTTCATAAAATTCTATTGATAATTTTAATAGGTTAATCTCAATGACGTCGATCAGAGCTAGAAACTGTAAAAAAACATGCGCGCAGCTTGTTGTTTTCCATTTAATTTGTTAATCCACAACATTTGCTCTAAGTCATAAGTGTTGAGCAGGGGATTTTTCCATCCTACTAAAAAAAAATATTTTACCAGAAAAATTCGTTTCTTAACGCGCATAAAAATTCAACCGAGTGCTTTTTTTTAATTTCCCACTTAAAAAAAATGGGTTGAATGAAAATTTAACAGATTTCAATAAACATTACATAAAAAGCTATTCGAATGCATTTTTGTTTCGCTAATTTTATGAATATCTGAGATTCTAGTTTTCAAGATCTATTTAACTCTTCAAATCTAAATTGCCTGTCTCAAATAATAATAAAGGCCAATTTAATTAAATAAATTGTTCTTGACTATATGAACAAATTTTTTTTAACATGATAAATAATTCCAAGGCATTTTTATTAATTATTTATCAAATTGTATTTTCAAAACTTTCCTGTGGAGAGTACCCTTTAATTTTTCACTTGATTTTGATTTATAAATAACTCTTTTTTTTGAATGGCCAAATTCAATTTTAATTTGTATTAAAGAATAGACTGATAAAAAGGATGGAATTTTAATTGAAAAATTCTACAGATTTGTGTAAACAATGAATTCGTGCATGGTTTAAAATTACAATAGAACTTCCTAACGGTTATTTCCTTTCTATTAATTAATTTAAAACACGAATAAATTCTACACAACTTTTGAATTCCCGCTTCCAATTACCATTTTATTATGTAAAGATTCTGTTCCATTCCTGACAGTTTTTAAAGTAATGTTATACTGAGACCCAGATGGAAGAATTGTAACAGCCTTTTTTGCAAAATTTTTATCTTTCAAAATTTAGGTAAAGATGTAAATTAAAATCAGATTCATCAATAAAAGTTTAGCTAATCGTTATTTGAAATGTGTAATTGAAAATCATTTGTCTTTGATATTCGCAAAATTACAGATCTTTGACGATGAACCCTGATAAAATTTTTCAATAATTTTGGAGTTATATCCATGGGTCAGCAATTAGCCCACGCATTGTTTCAGGCTGCATTTCAACTTAATATTGTGCTTGTATCTCTTAACATTTTTTAATGTAATCGAAGGGGTTTCATCAATTAAACAACATATTATTTAAGTTTTTTTGTTGACAGAAGGTCTTTTTCACCTTTTAATTTTCCCTATTTTTTTTAATAAATTTTTTCAACACTTTTAGCGGTTTTATGTTATAAAAATAAGCAGCATGTTTTATAGCTCGTCGTTTTTTTTTTTTTTTTTTTTACTCCGCCTGGATGTGTAAAACCTTACTGGTCTCTTTCGAGAGGGGCTTCACGGTCCCCCATTCTGCCCATGCAGACGCCAGGTAGGCACCACTAATATGATTT
>SGJC01001175.1:0-11126 GCA_009887335.1 Henneguya salminicola
AAATCCATTCTGATGACGACTTTGAGGGATTTGAATAAAATTCGGTTCATTTCATCACATGTTTATTTCTCCTAATGTATAGCGCGCATGTCTTATTTTCATCTTTTTTGTATAGATAACGCGCGCGTTATCTACCGTAAAATACGGTATATCTGAATTCTTCTCTAAGATTTTATCGATTAAATATAAAATCGTAGACAGTTCATTTAAAAAAATTATATTCATGGAAATAGAAATTTAGTCGTTCGCCGCCCGAGAAATCTTTCCCCTGATTGAATTTTGAGAAAAACATAATATATCTGACGTTATCTTGCACAATTTACCATTACCACATATGCATTGTTTCTACAAAATATTTACTTTCTTTTAATATATTAACTTTAAAAATAATTGTGTTTTATTCATGATAATAATTATAATAAGTTAGTCATTTTTTTTTAATTTATACTGGAAAGTAATATGATAATACATTTATTATATAGTTCCGGCAAAAGATCTAGATTCGATTTAAAAAGGTGAAATGGGTCTACCAATTTTTATTCAACCAACACAGACATGAAAGAATCAAAGTATGACCTTGGAAAAAAATTTTGTTTTTGGATCGATTTTATCTCTCAAATTTAAAATTAAATCCCTGGGTATGTTTTTTAACTTAAAATAGGTATAATTTTATATTAACCATTTACGCGTAAGATAGTGGCACAGTCCTATCAAATTAAATTGTGAACACACTAACGTAATATCTTTGTAATTCGATTTTAAATTTGATCTTAAAGCGCTGAAGGGACTTATTCACAGATTGGGAAGTTAAAAAAAAAGGGATTTGAATCCTCTTTCAAAAGATATTTGAAACGGGAGCTGAGGATCGTAACAAAATTCGCGAATAACATAATGCAAACAACTATTTTTTTATAAGGGGGAGGAAACTTACTTTATTTTATGATAAAATAAATTAGGCTCCTTTAAAAATAAAAATCTAGCCGCCCTACCCAGTCAGTCAACTACCTATAATTAATTTTCAGGTAATATCTGTGCGTATATGAGGTTATATTACCTGAATGGAGGAAAGATTTATTGTAATACACTGGACCCTCGCTATAACGCGGGATGGGCCTTGGACCCCATAGCAAAAATATGTATTATGAAAAATTTCATTGTTAACACGCTGATACTCTATCCATTATACATGTACTATGTCGGTTAGTATACTAATTGTAATTGTAAAACAAATATTCAGTTACACACTCTTTCATACCTAATCTAATATTTTATTTTATTCTTCACACAAAATTATTGTTTCCTCGGTTTAAAAGAAAAAAATAAAATTTTAATATTGATTTTTCTTGTTTGAAATCTCTATGCGGGTGAAACAAATGGGCGGACGAAAACTAGGAAGTGTGTGTGTGCGTTTTTTTCAGCTGAACATGACATGGTCGATCTTTGCTCAACGTTTCATGATAAAATGTGTTATAACAGCAATAATTATTAATTATACACTGGATCCTCGCTATAACGCGGATCCTACCATGGATCCGAGAAACAGCGTTATAACGAGGGTCCAGTGTATTAGATTGAAAACCCGATCCCTTCTCTGATTCTCTAAAATAAATTAAATTGGCGGGGAAATAGATAAAGCTACAATCTGTCACGAATACAAGAAAAAAAAAATCTTGTTCCCTTTTAAACAAACTTGTTATTTTAAAATATCGTGTGACTTTTTTAGTATGATATAAAAACAAATTACCAAATACTTACATAAAATACAAGATTTATGTTGCCAAAACAAAAAGACACATTCTGAATCAGTAAGACTAGTATTGTCCAGTTGTTGGCTACCTTATAATAGGATAAGGTTATTTTGTTTGCAAAAAGTCTTTCAAAAGAGCAGCAATACGATCGATAAAAAATGTATTAAAATAAATGTTTTTTTATTAATTGGAAAAATAAAATTAGTTAGAGGTGTATAAAAATAAAAATTTGATTTTAGTCACTGATTCTTAAGTTCCAAGATAAAATTTAAAAAAATCTATGCTTTTATGTAACTTTTAAAGTCCCAACCCTCAAACATTATTCTTAAATAAAGCGTAAAATCGGCTGCCATAAATATTTACGTAAAGGAAAAAGGGAGTACATCAACTAATTTCTGTGGTATGACTCTATTAGAGGAATTAAAGGAGGTAAATTGTAAAATGTAAAAAACCATCCCACTAACATAGAGATTCGAGTTCCAACAATGATCACGGCGGTAGAGGCAGGGGGAGACAGAACAAAACAAAGATTATTATTTAATCTTTTAATTATATTGAGGCCCTCCGAATGTAAAATATCTAGTCCGCTAATAAATAAGCAGCATAGAATAAGAAACTTAAGATTCATGCCCCCCCGAGCTAAGGCCCCTCTAGTGCTTCGTTTCTAGATAGAGTTTTAAATAATTTTTTAGAAGGTAAAACCGTTGATCTTCTACTGCTGCTGGTGTTTTAGCAGGGGCGTACTCTTGAAAAATGGCTAACTACTATGGGAGATTTGAGGTATTATAGTAAGAGATAAACAGAGGGTTTGCACATTGAGTCGACGAAAAATAAAAAAATTACTCTTTTCGCAGGATTTTACAATCATTATTTATAAATAATCAAGCTAAGATTTTTTT
The DNA here is from genome assembly GCA_009887335.1 of Henneguya salminicola. Taxonomy (NCBI): domain Eukaryota; kingdom Metazoa; phylum Cnidaria; class Myxozoa; order Bivalvulida; family Myxobolidae; genus Henneguya; species Henneguya salminicola. The sequence continues at coordinate 2,648 of SGJC01001175.1, forward strand.
TAATAAAAAATAATATTTTACTCATGTCATGGCTCTAAAAATATTTATGTTTGGTTTACTGTTTACTAAACCTCCATTTAATAATTTAAATTAATATGATTCATTAGGATTAAAGAATATTATTCTATTAAATTAAAATGCAAAGAATTATTTTATTTTATTGCGGTACAAGTTCAATTGAGTTTTATCAAAAATATTTCAGCTCAACTAAAATCTTTTTTTTTTAATTGAATGAAAATCTTTAAAATATATATCTTCAATCTTTAATATTAGTAATCAAATCATACAATGTGATTGATAAATTCTATTAATTCTTTAAAATAATTGAACGCATCAGAACTACGGCTAGTTTAAAAATTGCAGCACTGATCGGATTTAAAAAAATATTTAGTTTATGAATACGTAATCTCCTTAACCGCAAAGATAATCGACTAAAATTATCGATTTTTGTTTATTAATTCTAATATATAAATGATATAAGAACATTCCATTGATAATTTTTGAAGAAATATGAACAATAACGATATAATTCTGGTGACATGCTTAATTCCCAATTTTGATGTTGTTAAATTGAAAATAGACAAAAATGTTAATTTTAGGGATTTGAAAATTATTGCTCATGAATATTTATCTAAAAACTCATTAAAAAAACCATTTAATAATTTTGATATGTACAAAATTGTGTATGTCAACCAAAACACTTGCTATCTCGAAATTAACAATGAAGAATTGAAACTAACAGATGTTGAATTTTTCATTCCAGTTTTCAGATTTTTGAATCCTAAGAAATATTCATTATCAGGAGCAAATATAAACCGATTAATTAATCGATTCTCTATCAAATTTGAGAAATTATTAAAAACATATAATTTTATTGAAGAACAACGAATAAAATTGAACTCGTTTACATTTAAAGAATACGAGAAATTAATGAAAAATGATAATTTTGAAGCAGCATTTACTCGTAGGTTTCCCCAATTGATTAGACGAGTGGATTGCCAATCAACTAAAAATCAAACTATGATTGTGAATAGAAAAAAACTAGATATTATATTTATAAATGCATTGCCTAATTATTCTATGATCTCAGTTAATTTAGAGATTCCAATAGCAATAACTATATCAAAGCTAAAATGTCAAATCTTTGATTTATTGAAAGATATTCCTATTCCAAATAAGGCTTCTGGCTACATTCTTAAGTTAGCCGGAAAACAGGTATTTTTGACAGGCGAATTTAATGCTTCAACTAATACTTTTGACGAATCATTACGTCTGATTGATTATATAGTATTAATTGTTTTTGATATCGATAGGAAATACAAAATAGAATGATAAATGACGAGGAAATTATATTAACCATGGTCGAAAATAAAATGGATTTAATTAAGAACAATGGAATAGTTACAAAATTAGAGCCTGAAAGTATTCGAAAAAATTCCCAAATTGAAAGAAAAAATGTTTGGAATTTAGAAAATACAGATAGACTTGGCATGACGTTTGATTTAGTTGAAACTAATTCTATTACTTTTTATATGCTTAAAATTGGATTGTTCTATGGGGTTACACTTCTTGATAAAGTAATTGAGACAAATATTTTTCCATTTACAAATAAAAATATTCCGGATTTATTTAATTTTGAAATTCCGATCAAACAATTGCCGATTAATACCAAAATATGCATTGTGTTGTATGGTAGTAAAAATAAAATGCAAAACGAGCCAAAACCAAAATATATGAGCCCCGTAGCATGGATAAATATATCCCTATTTGATTATAATGGTTATTTAGATGAAACCCCAAAAGAACTATTTTTATATTCATGTCCCATACCGAACTTGATTTCTGGGTTGCATCCAATGGGAACAACTATTCCATCTATTAGTGGCAACATATATTTTAAAATAGAACTAAGATTTGAGCTTTCGGGTAAAAACATTTTCTATCCCAGAGATGCTCAATTAAAAAATACACTTTTAAAACAAAATTCATTCACAGGATATCCATGTACAGCAGAACTATCTGATGCATCCTTTTTTAAAGAAATGTCAGAGTGGCTGTCCTTTTCCGATTTAAGTATCGATCAAAAGAAAACATTATGGAGGGAAAGGTATTTTTTTTCAATAACATAAAGATACTCGTGTCTCAAGCAATTCCCCAATCTTGTTCCTAAAATATTGCAATCTATGCCAGATTTTTCAAAAGCATCTATTTGCAAAGTAATTATTATATTTCTATGAAAAAGGCTTTTATGTTTTTACGAAAAGCTCCTCTTTTGAACTCTGCATTATGTCTCGAGCTATTGCAAGTTAAATATTGTCATCCTTTATTCCGATCCTATCTAGTGAAAAATCTTGAACAATTCAGGTTAGTTTTCAATAAATATAACTACATATAAATCTAGCTTACTCCAAAACTCTCTTCTATTAATATTTTTACTTAAGATAACTAAATACAATATTCTTATCAATAAATTAAGTTATATGTTACAGGTTTATACCTACCCTCATCATTGATAAGCTCTTGTTCTCCCACAACTGCAAATAACATCAACAAATTTATAAAATCATATAAAATGAAATGTTATTAAATAGACCGTAAATTTGTTGCAGAGATTTAATTAAATTGCAAAATTAGAACCCAAAGTCAAATTTATTAATTTTGTCATCAACCAAATGTGTAAAATCCATACTGGGTTCTTTCAATAGAGATTAAAAGACATTTAAACCGACGTTAGCTAACTTAAAGGAGATCAAACCGGTCAACACAATCCGCAGTAGGGATGGAGTCAAACTCACTATTTCTTACACTTAAACTCATTCCCCTGGGAATTCCTTATTACTCAAAGCAAAAAATTTGTCGTAATCTCCTAACCGCTGAATCTAACAATCAAGTCTGCCTGAAATTACTTGACCAATGCTCTTTTTATTGTCTAAATTTTTTGTTTATTCTCAAATTATCTTGCGTATTTCGATACTCTCTTCACGCGATGCATATATTCTATCTGCGATTTCTTTTTAAAATTTTTTAAGGGATGATGCATTTATTGATCCCTCCTTTTAAATCGTACGCACTCCCCTTTTGAAAGCATCTGATATATGTCTTTGATAATTATACTCTATTTATTATTGGGTTTCAATGCTTCTATAAAGTACACGAGTTTTTCTTTCTTCCTTACATCCCCGACATAGATTGTTTTCTAAAAGTGATCTTAGTTTTTTAGATCTCTTCGTAAATATTAATTTTCGTTCAGCCATATAACTTATTAAAAATCTAGAGTCATACAGTAAAAATTTGATTAATTTCCTATTGTATTTGAACATTTCATACAAAATTATTTTGTTGAAACTGCAAAAATAACTATAAGTTTATGTTTAAACAGGTATAAATATATAGGCTTAAAAATACTATTTATCATAATGTTTATTTTGCCCTGAAGAAATATTAAAAACATTACTGGTTGCTTTCAATAGTTTCACGGCATACCAGTTGGCGCAAGTCAACAGCTAGAAAGGCATTCCGGCCGTGACTCCCAGTGGGAATAGGATGGTCTTCCTAATATTAATTTTTCCACAAATATTTTTACTTGAGGCACTATACCCCAAGGGTATTGGCTCTTGGGGGTAAGCTTAAAAGCATCTTTCTTAGTACTGTTCATTATCTAAACGTTTACTCTGATCCAGACTGCTTTACTATAATTAGCGAAATTATATTTACAGCTATTACTACTGGACTACCCAAAATTTTTGTATGTTGCTGAAAGTTACTAATTGAAGGATCTCAATATAAACCTACGAATTTTTATAATTTTCATAATTTTGAACATATATCATTTTTTTTAAACAATGCTCATTTTTCATTCGAACAAATAAAGGTAAGATATGATACCATAAATTTAAGAAAACTTATTAAGTTTTTGTCATAATAATCGTTTATATTGAACTAATAATTAGTGATGAAAAATTAGAATTATACATGACTCAAATTGTGGAAGTAATTTTATTTGTAATGCATACGTAATAGGGTCTCAAAACAGAAAATCACATTAATAACGATTTAACCTTATTTTTATTAAAGCGGGCAATTCAAAACAGACGAATAGCTAATTTTTTTTTATGGGGTTTGTTAGCAGACTATGAAAACTTGGAAGTAGCAGTCCGAAATGCTATTATAGTTGAATCATACTGCCGAATAAAACCAGATCATTCAAATGATATTTTAAAACAAGTTTTTTAAATTATATAAATCAGGTTGAAATGATGAATAAATTGAAGAATTTTTACGAAACTGCATGCATAAATAATGTAACGGATAAAATTGTAATCTTAATAAAATGAATGTGCCAGAATTTGTTAGAATTTTTCAAAAAATACATATCGTTTGAAGCAATAGCAGATGTTTTCAGAAATTTATCGTGTCCATTAGATCCTTCGTTATATCTACGACAGCTCAAGTTGTTTGCAATATATTTAATTTTAGGATTGAAAAGTGTAAAATAATGGAATCTAAGAAAAAACCATTATTATTAGTATTCGAGACAGACGATAGTTTTGCAAAAGAAGTTCGAATTTTATATAAATATGGAGATGGTTATTAAATTTTTATAATTTGAATAGATTTGAGACAAGATATTTTGGTTTTGACTTGTATGAAAATCATTGATAATTTATGCCAAGAGATCGATCCAGAAATAAAGTAGTTCAATAAATATTAATTTAGATTCACTTGCTACAATGTTCTCAACTCTGGTATTAATGAGGGTATGATCCACCTTGTTGAAGATGCAACTACGCTAGGAACTATTCAGGCTAAGAAAGGATATAAACCTCAAATATTACATGAATGGTATCAAGATATATTAAAAGAGAAGTCAAATTTGTTATTTTTTAGCAAAATAATATATTTAGAAATGAAGAGCAATTAGAATTAGGTAGTAAAAGATTTGCTTCTACATGTGCTGGATATTCAGTGATGACGTATATTATGGGTATAGGAGATCGTCACAACGACAATATAATGATCCATAAGAGCGGACGATTATTTCACATAGATTTCGGGCATATTTTGGGAAATTTTAAAAGCTTTTATGGAATAAAAAGAGAAAGAGCTCCTTTTATTATGACAAAAGATTTTTTATACTTTGCAACTAACGGCAAATCGTCCAAAAACGAGATTAAAATGTTCTTGCTTTTTTTTCATTGTCATTTAGTTATAGAGATTATTGTGCGGATTTATTTGTCAAAATTCGAGAATCGTCTTATTTAATTCTTATGCCTTTTCTTCTTATGGTTAATGCTGGACTTCCAGAACTTCAATCGGAATCTGATATATACTATATTGCAAACGCTCTTGATTTCAGCTTGGATATCGAAGAAGCGAGAAAAAAATTCGAGGAAAAGTTTTCAGAAGCTTATGAAAAAAGTTGGTCAACAGAATTAAATTTTAAAGCCCACAATATGCGAATAGCCGGTACTGCTAAAACTAAAGCCACTTCTTTTAATTTACCTGAATTTAATTTCCAATAATAGTGAAAATGATTGGAAAACAATTGCTTATAATATATTATAGTTTAGCATCCTTAAACCTACTTGTATAAATGTGCAATTTTTTTGTTCTTGTAATTTTAAAATATCTTCACAGAAGACGCAATAGACTTAAAAATAAAATTTTGCCCCAATATTCAAGAAATATAACGTTGAGTAGTAGACGCTCGACAGTTGATGGTGTGGTATAAGTCGAGAGTTTTGAAATTGACTTCGACCAATTATTTCTAAAAATTATAGCCTCGTCTCCTTTAGTATTCGTTATTATTGAATAAAATTACGAGGGTAGAGCGGGGTAGGAAAGACTACTGTAGAGGTGTACGTGTTGCAATACCAGAGAAAGCAGTAAAAATAAACAATAAATTTAAAGTGGCGTCGTAACGCAGTTGGTGACACCGTTTTTTGAGAGATGAGCAAAGTTAGGCAACAATAAGCTACGTAAAACTTTGGGTGGCGTACTCAAAATAATATATTATTATGTTTTTTCTAACATAGTAATGGATTTTTCATATGAGAACCATAGCCATTTATGGTAAGGTAGAGGTACGCTGACCGACGTACTGGGACTCATGGCCAAAGAAAAGTCTTGTTTTGAATGCTATCATTTTATATTATTTAAACGATATTATTTTTATTGTTGAAATTAGATTATTATAGTTAAATTAAGAGATTTTATCACCAATATCATAAATTAGAATTATATGTAGATTTATTTAGGTATTGCTAATCTAACAAATTGTGGGAACGGCAAGATCTAAAAATGCGCATTGCGATAATATGTTCACGCAACGGAGGGTAAGGGAGAGTCTGAGTGATCACAGAAAATTAAATTATGCTTGATACTGTGTTTCAGTTTTCTAATTATTTTCCAGTTAAATTAGGAGAAAAAATAGTTACGAAAATTCAATAGAACAGACCTATATACTCATAAAAATAAATAACTAAAAATTGGGTGGCTCCTGCCAAATGCGCTTGTGTCCCGTAAGGACCACACTAATACTATTCTATAAATGACCTTAGTCTTAATATAAAATAAAATCAGTTCTTTTATATACGTAGTAGCCTTCCATAACTTTTTGAGAATAGCGAAGAAACACTTAAGTTTCATCCCCCATAGGTCTTCTTTCATCCCGGTAAACGTTGTAAGTATTTGCGCTAGGACGCTCCTTAAAATTTATCCTTTCTTTTTACTGCTTTTTAGATGTTAAAAGACTCATACCTCTACTGCAGTTTTCCTCTCTCAGTTTGTCCCTATCTTTTACCTGTCCCACGGCAGGGAAGAGCACAGACTCCAACGATATTTCCTCTATTTTTGTTGAGAAAAAATATAACCATTGCAAGACTGAAACATACGTTATTAAACTTCTTAGTCAAGCTCTATAGTATTAAACTTACATTCTCACGCATCTAAACGTGATATTTAACGATTCATACTAATAACGTAAACGAAATATTATTGAAAATTAAAATTAGTCTCAATCATGAACTATTATTATTAATTTAATAATCAACACAAAAGTGAGCCTTATAAGAAGCATTCAAAATATTTGAAATTTTTTAAAAACTGTATTGTTGAAAATTTGAAATATCCCCCATTTTATGAATAAAATATTTTTGTCCTTTATCATTCTGTCGTATTGAATATCATTTTCAAGTTTCAAGGAAATTTAAAGGTTTCCTAAATCGGCTTTATTTTTGGAATTTTTGTATTTAATATCCATCCCTATTTACCGGAAAATTCAAAAATGTTGTTGATTGGGAAATTAGTTCTTTAATAATATACCTTCTTCCTAAACCCTATCTTATTTATAAAATGTTAAAAATGTCACTTTTAACCAGGATAAGACAATCTTCCAAAAAAAGAGAAATTAGCCCTTTTAGGGGAATCTTCCTTCGGCTTTTTTAACTATAGATACCGTAAAATTATGGAATTGACTCGCGGTGTAACCTCCTCCGTACCTGTTTTCATGATGCTCCTTGTCAATTTATATCAGCTTTTCGAACTGCTTTACAAGATTTTACAATGCCCTTTTTACAATCTAAACCCCTCAAACTGCCAACCAGCGCTTATCAGAGAAAGCACGAAAGAGTTCTGTGTTTCTAGTAATCTAATTTAAGAATCTTAATTTTCAACACTCAATCTCAAGAAAACATACATAATTAAAAGAAACGAATATAATTTCATGTTAGAAAAAATACAAATATTATTATAAGGCTTGTGGTTCTTAAAATAGTATATTTTACTCCTTTTATTCTTTATTTCGAAGGGCGGCAAAAATATTTATTTATTAGTGCTTCGAATTTTCTCAAAAAGGCACTACTTCCATTAATAAAATTTATGTTGTTAGGTTACCTTCGTGTCAGTTTTTGAATTTATAAGATTAATTGAGATAACTGACTGAAAATGATAAACGTTGGAGCATATGGAAGATAAAGCAATTGAATTTAAAATTTGTTCCTATTTCGCTATAGATTGGGATATAAACTAGTGAAGATGTATAGCTAATTTAATTTATTCAGTGGAACCATTTTTTAATACTTTATTTCAGTACTAAGTGAAGAATTCAGCCCATATATGATGCAAATTTTTTTCAATCTTACCCATATAATTAGTTTTCTTCGGAAAAACGTGGTTAGTGAATATGAGTTGTCTGATTTCTTAGTCAATCTTTATTTTACACAATTTTTATAACGAATTTTAATACTCAGAATTTTGTTCACATTTTTTAAGTGCAAATATTGAGTAAAACAAACAGTTTTTTTTTTGTACTCGGCCTGGATGTGTAAAACCTTACGGGTCTCTTTCGAGAGGGGCTTCACGGTCCCCCATTCTGCCCATACAGACGCCAGGTAGGCACCACTGGTATGATTCAGCGGTAGTGTGGGGGTCTCTCCCACTAAACATCACACCCAACCTCTTCCCTCTAGGGACGCCGTAC
>SGJC01001177.1:0-17027 GCA_009887335.1 Henneguya salminicola
AAAGATTTGAATAATTGTAAGCAACTCCATTTTTAACAAAATGACAGCTGAGTTTGTTGATGAAACACGATATTTGTTCAACTTGCGATTTAAAGCTTGCTTGAAGTGAAAATAACATCCAATAACACGACTCTGCGGGAATTCATGATTGACTGCAGAAATTAGTGTCTTTTCGAAATTCATTGCTACGATTTTTGGCATCCAATTGTACTTCAGAAGCATGATGACCTGATGGAGAAACTCACAATAAATGTGTTCATTTTCGCCAGTCACGAGGCCGAAAACGCATGGGGTGTACAAATCGCTAGCATTATCAAATCGATGATTATTAAGCATTGGTTGAATGGACTGGAGGTAGTTCTAAAAGTTCCAGCAACAAATGTGTGCCCATTATATCGTAACAAAGACAAAGATTGATTTGTTGCCCAGATCATCATTTTATGTTAAACTTCATTAATATCTCCAACCCAATAACGACGAAAAAAGGTTGGTTGTTTGTAAGAACACTTAATGGAGGTGACAGGGCTGCTTCGATCGAATTCATTCCGATTAAACCCCGCTGTTCTCTGATAGCTGAAACATGATTTTTCGATAGGATGCTAAATGGGGTATTGACAAATTGATCTCGCATAGTCAAGAGAAGATCTCGAAAGATTTGATTGGGGTATAAATTCAGTTGGAATGCCTTTTCCAAGATGAATGTATTAACAAACGTTTCAGGTGTAAGATTTGGGTCTGGAATCTGAATCACAAGGCAATTCTCTTCACAATTATGTTCACCCTTTTAATAAATTTCGTTATTTCTAACAATCAATCTTGCCGGACAACCACGGTCACAGTTGGAACACTTGTAATATGTAACTTTGGTCTTTGTTCGGTTCTTTCTGTAGGATCTACCGTTGAAAACAAAATTAGGTGCCATTTCTAGATTTTGCCCAATAGTATATATTTCGAAATGGATATTTGGTTAACTTAAAATTGATTTTATATTATAAAGTTATTATTGTGGTGGTTAATCAAATAAATGCAAGTTAAATGAAGGAAACTGTGAAAAAAAATAACAATTTACTTCTTCCATCGCGCTTGCGCAACGTATAAGACGTTTTAGACGCTTCATGTACTACTCCGTCTTTAATCGTATTATGAAAATTCTGAAAAAAATTTAAGAAATTTTTTTATTGATTTTATACGAATAATTGCCTAGGTTTCTAATACTTTAATAATATTTTTATGCAATTGTTTCAAACTTATTAAACGGCGCTCAAGAAGAATGGCAAAGCGGCCAGTTTTCGCCGATGCCTTCATTCTAAAGAGCATGCATTTTCTGCTCAATTGTTTGGAACAAGTGCAGAATTTTATGAAATTCCTTTAATAATTTAATAAATGTATGAAATTAAAAAATCGTATCGGTAAAATTTAGGAACTAGCACGGTTTATTATATTCCTCTAGGTTTCACTTTTGAGATGTCTCAAAAACATAATAAACATTGTTATTTCCCTAATTAAGCTAGCAAAACCCGTTATGTTATTTGTATAGAAAGGGTCTTTAAACTGTGGCCATTGACTATGGTCGGCTCGCTTCGCTGACATACATTCGTACGAACAGATTTGTTCCCTTTTTGTTTTAGAAAAGTTAAAGCACGTTGGCGTGGTAGGCGATGGGTTTGACCGCCTACACTTTTTAACCCTTAACGTGACTTTTGAATTAAAAGTTTGCAGAGCACTTACATAAAATGATATATTTTTGATAAAAATGAGTGAAATATTCATGATCATTAAACAGGCTTAAATTAAGATGAAATATTCACTTGCACCTACTCAATAAATTTTAAAAGCAAATAAATAATATTTATGTTTTAGATCCGCCTCTCTCATATTTAAAACACGAGTCCCTTGGGAATACATCTTTCCCAAGATGGTATAGTATTACATATCCAATCAATTTCTTAATGAGCTAGAAAAGTATAGATAAAGACATGGTACGTATCCCATGAAATTTATCAATGAATTTATATTTTAGATCTCAACTCTTCAACAATATTTATAGTATCTTAACATATTTTCGCGTTGGAGTACGAACAGATTATTTAGGGTTCTATTTTTTTATAATTCAATGCTTCTCCTTTCTGAATTTGGAAGAAATCACCGTGTTTTTATCGATATTAACGAGTATAATTTAATTTTCCCATGGTTTTAAACTAGATGCTTTTTAATATTTTCGTGTAAATATATGATTAATAAATTTACTTCGATACCGCCACAGTGTAACAAAGGGTGAGTAAAATATTTATACACAGTCGATTGCAACAATATTCCGAATTTATGCGATATACAGTCTGACGATAATGATTTTTTTTTGTACTCAGCCTGGATGTGTAAAACCTTACTGATCTATTTCAAGAGGGGCTTCACGGCCCCCCCCCCTCTGCCCCGATGCAGACGCCAGGTAGGTATTACTGATCAGATTCAGCGTTAGTGTGGGGGGGTGGAGGCTCACCTACAAAACGTCACACCCAATCTCTTTCCCCTAAGAACGCCGTACCACGAGCGCATTGGCTCGCCTGACGATAATGATGAATGTCGAATTCGCGTAAGCCGGGGGATAATTTTGCATATAAATTCAGTTTAATTATGACTAATAAAAAAAACAGTTAAAAAGTAAAATATTCAAGGAAACTTGTACTTTTTAAAACATATTAATTTAACAGATACAAAAAATTAGGGAGTTTCGTAAAACAAAATTATTTCTATGCCGAGGGCTTCATTAAACCCAAAATCTCGTCGGGATACAGGGTGTCTTTTTTTCACGTGCAATCAATCTATTTTTACTCAAAACAGGTAAGTTTCATCCCCGCCAAAAAATTTTTACCAGCTATAGTTCTCTTCCTCTGTCATAACCTTGAGTGTTTCAGAAAAAAAAACTCAGCTTCATTATCAAAACTTGCCGGTTCTGCGTTCTGTCGGATGTGGCCATTATGGGGAGCTTTAAACCGGATGAACTGACCATTATCGACAAATTTTTCCTCCTCGCCCGCCTCCCAGCTTCTTTTTTTACGCCCAATCAAAACTATGGTTAGCATGGTTCCACATAGTATTCACAGCAACCAGACACTTCTTCCCTTTACCTTGATGATCCCACCATGATTTCAGAATTTCTCTTACTGTGGATTTCAATACCTCAAACCTATTTTCCAATTTAAAATTTTTTAGCATTCGAAATAATTGATTATGTTGGTTTCCATTTCAAAGATAACATTTTCGATTTTATTCCAGGATCAGGAGAACCAAATTTACTTCGATAAGACAATATAGTTTTTTAAGGGTTTAAAAAATGTAAAACAAAACAACCTTAACTTTTATCGATCGTAGAGTTGTAGCCGTGCAAGGTGAGTGTACGCGAGGTACGTCTAACACATATCCCAGCATGGCAAATACTGCTAATAGCGAACGGCAGGGTTGAAAAACGGAAAAAAATCAAAAACCGTTTACCTCCGAGTTTGGGTAAGTCGAGGGTATTACTTTAATTCCCGTTTAAGTCATACTTTACAATGATAATGCGGCCATTAATATATCTATACAATAAAGGGGCAAAAAACGACACACACGGGTAGGTCGATAATATATAATAAAATTACAGCCGATACAGGAATAAATTATTCATAACATTGAAAGACGATAAATTCCAATAAATCAAACTATTTCTGCCCGAATTACTACTTTTTGAAATAGTATTCGAACTTTTAAGCAGGTTGTCGTAAGTAAAAGAAAAAGAAACGGGTGATCCACAAAACGATCATTTCACAGATACACAGCATATGAAATAATAAGGGGAGGGTAAGGCCACTCTTACTTTGACAAGTTATCCCTTACAATAAAGCAAAAATTAAAAGTTTTTAGGTTAAGGTACATGAAAAAGGACAGAAAATAACTGCCACACACAGAAAAGAGATTAAAAATAACAAGATCCAAAGACTGTGAGGGTTATTAAAGAAACATGAAGAGATACATTCGAATATTTCAGGAATGGGGAAAAATAAAAATAATTAAATATATTATTAAGTCGTAGAGATTTTGAAAATACTGAACACAAAAATACCTCCATTTTTGAATCGAACTACCCTAGGATTAAATTGAACCGAAACCCCTTTAACCTAATTACGTTAACCATATCAGCACAAGGAAAACTTTGCCGATGTTCTGGCATTGAACGCAGTTTAAAACATTCAAATTTACATAAAGCTTATGGAATCAAACATCCAAAACCCTCTGAGTTAGATGGTATTAATACTGTCCGCCCGCCCGAACAGGCATTTTCTGATTAAAAGACATCTCTTAAAATTAAATTTTTTTTTATTTATTTGAGGTTTTGGACTTTATTATCAGTATTTTGATATTTTTTCAGTCAAAAATTAAGGTGAGATAAAATCATGTCATAGGTTGATACTATCAATATTAGTTATGAGATTTTATTAACCCATAAGAGCGCATGCTTATATTTTTGATATACTATTTTATTAATAAGTAAAAAAAAGAATAAAAGTTTGCTTGATATTGTTAATTCCCATTGAAAGCTCTCAGAATTAATGCGATAGGACATTAGAAAATCATAGTAATACCACGTTGGTATGAATACATGGAAATCGTTGATTTATTTTACAAAAAATAATTGTTGGACTATTCAATCTTAACTCTCATCAGAGTATATATATTTTTCTGCCCTTAGAAGGATAATTAAAATGGACTTTAATCAAACTCAGTTGCTTTTAACTTATTTTTTTAGAAAAACACAACCAGAAGTCGGATTTATTTAAGCGAAAATGCAATTTAAGACTAAGGGACTTTGAAAGTTGAAACTTGATATTATCTCGTTACAAATACTTTTGGCAGAGAGACATTTAAATGGCTTATAGTTATAGTTTATAAAAAAAACAGCCGAAGAATAATACGAGGGGCAAAAACAAAGAATCCTTATTATCATCTGTTATACCACAAGGGTCTTTGTTTGCAACCCCACACACACAATCCTACACAGAGAGCTTAAACATTCGACTCTTTTAATAGAAATGTGTTCAAAAACTGAAACAGAAATAATTTATTTTATTCTAAAAGTTTTTTCTTCGTCGAATGCATAGATATATACGAAGGCAGATAAGACGTTTATAGTCAAAATTTGATCGATAAATCAGCCGATACCTTGTATTCACTTAAACTGGAATTCAGAATCAAATAATTTCTCGAAAAAAAAAGAAATTGCGACCCGTATCTAATTCTTTTTCTCCCAACAGTTAGTGTAGATACTTAGAAAAATTTTCAAATATGGTAAAATTATGGAGAGCGTTAATATTAAACTATGAGGAGCGACTCATCATCGAATAACCGAAATTTGGACTGATTACGACAGAGAATCTCTTCGTGCCATCTTTGAGAACAATTCTGAAAAATAGTTCCATGCCCAAAAAATTATGAAGTAAGTGTACTGCCAGTTCTATTTTCTATTAAGCGTTCAATGATTATAAATCGCGCTCTTAGGGCTAAATCTGTACCCATATTACAGTCTATAAATGCATTATTATATCTTTGACACGCGTTGTTTCTTAGGGGTTTCTTTTAGCTATAGTCTCCTAGCTTATCCTGTAGCTAATTCGCTTCCCGCATATAAGCTTTGATTAGGCTTTAAATGTGAAAGCTAGTCAATGCTTACACACACTCGCCATTAACTGTGGTGAATAATTTGGCAAATCATTCACTCTGAAATCAGTCTCCAAGAAGAAGAGCGAGGATAAAAAATTATTTACATAGTTTTCAAGTCTGGCTATCAACTTTTTACCTTACTATTCCAATCAAGGGATTAAAAAATATAGGAAAGCAAAGGATCCTCCAGTATATAAACGTGCAAGCACCTAATTCTGAACTAACTCGATTATCGCAAATCCAGTGTTTCATACAAAGTTTGGGATTGGTATCCTCTGAGAATTAAACATCGCCAGAACCTCTCCTCGTTACAGAATTCGAAAACTCAAAGATAAATGCAGACTATAGATGACATCGCGGCGCTAATATTCCTGCTCGTCATCGAATTTTACTTTACTCAAGCAAAATTGAGTTTTTTGTTTAGCCAGATGTAAAATATTTTCAGAAATAGACATGAAACACAGTTTAGACCAAATCCCTTCCCGAAGAATATATAACGAAAACCCCGGGATCCTACTTTAAGAGATTTTAATTTTTAAAAATGTCTTTAGCCTCAAAATCAAAGTAAAGTCATTCAAACAGTATATGGATGCTGTAGGGCAAATCCTAATGTTTAATCTATATTTAGATGTCATTTTTGTTTTTTTATAAATCGAAGAGAGAACATTTCCCTCGCTTGCGAAAAGTCTACCAAAGTTTGCATAACATAATTGCATTAAGATAAAGACAAAAAAATAATTGTTATACAGTCTAATAACGATTAATATAGGTATGGAGTTTTATCATAAGTTCTATTTGACGTGCAAAAGAGTAAAAGCCATAAAGGTAGCTTCCAAAACCTTGAATGATAAATGGTTTACATGAATTTAATTAAATAGTAAGCTTTATACATTTTTTCTTCAGAATTATGATTCCTTTTTAGAAGTTTAAGAAAGAAAAAATACCTCCTAAGGTTGGTTATTAAAGTGCTAGCTGTTTTTGAAAGCGTCTAATTAGCTCTTGTGATAAAGAATAGGTGTGATTGTTAAGACACTAGTTGATATCGTGCACACCAGATGCCTACCCAACAAGGATCGGGATAATATTACAACGATTTATCGATGAATACTGGGAATAATTTGCTTTCTTCATTCAAAAGTTCCATTCAGTTGAACAGGAATAAAACCATTCGATCAGGCTTGGTATCTTGTTGTGTTGATTGAATATTTTAAATGGAGGATAGAGATTTTAGAGACCCAGAATCAAACAGTACTAAATTAGGATTTCACAAAAGCACAGACTCTGATCAAACAGGCAATAAGGCAATTTGCCGTTATATCAAAGCCCCCAACGCATGTATAAAATATATTTAAAAAGATTTGCATTAGACAATGATCTCACTTACAAAATTATAATATCATCAATATACTGCTTCTGGGCGTCAATTACGAATCCATATCAGAAACATAGCCTGTTGAAGATTCATTGATTTTTTATTATTCAGCCAGATCGTTTCTAAATGTCATTGCCTTTTTCTTTGGTAGATCACGAAGGGCCTATTATGTAATAGTTCACTCGGCCGACCCGTGCAATCTCAACCTTTTCTGCTAAAACTCATTTGAAATGAAAGCAATAATTTTTTCACCCGTGCATGCTAAAAAATAGATTTTTAAGCTTTATTTTTACTCGGAAAATACTTGAAAAGGTTAAAAAATGGGCCAAGACGTGTGTAAAATACCGAGGGGAAAGGGTTGACAACTTACTAACGCCGCGCTAAGTCTTCAAATGAGTAAGAAAATTGTCTATTAAGGTGATTTTACTGACAGTTTAAATTTTCACTAAAAAAACAACTTACCGGTTCTAAAAAAGGCAACGAAACACTGGGGTTTCTTGTATTATAAGATATTGCCCAAAAAAGAATTTTAAAAACTTTTCCATTGTCTGGCGTACGACGTATCTATTTTAGCCTTATAAGATTATGTCTGTAGTTTCTGTCCCCGGCAGGCACTCGATATTCAACATTTTTTTCCTCTTTTAAGCAAAATTGTCCGTTAGATCCATGCGGGTCTGTGTGAGAATCAATTATACCAGAGATATTAATCGCCTTCAAAAATCTGATTTTTTTTCTCTTAAATCAGCTAAGCCCTCCTCGTTTCCATTGCCTGTAAGATAATCTTTTTTAAGAGCTAGAGAACTGCCCAAGTTTTTGACAATACATTAAGTACCCTTCGCGAATTTTTTTCCGCTTATGGCTTTAAACCAGCCTAAACATACATCAATAAACCAGTCCAAGTAAAATAATCGTACCAAATAGGCCTATTTTTGAAGAAAAAATCATAAAAAAAAAATCTAAAACCACCGAATTCACCAGAGTAATACATAAAAGTTGAAAGCCCTCGTTCGATTCCGATCAGGGCAAAAAATTCTTTAACTGTTTCGTTCAAAAAAGTTATAAATTAATTTCAAATTAAATAAAACTAGGTTACCTTTTGGATTATCGCCAATGTGTCACCTACCCCGTTTATGATAGCAAACAAAAATAAAGGAAATATTATAAAATTTAACCATGGAAAATTAATTTTAATTTGCAATTTTAGAATTCCCGTAACAGAAAATCATATTCACGATTTCCCAAAATATTTGCCGAACTATTATTCTATTGTTTTTGCTTTGCTTAGGTTTATGCGTTTCGCTTATTTAAACATCGACAAAATTTAGCAGAGTCCCTAGTACTAACTAAAATAAAATAGATACACATATTAATCCCAAATTATCAGAATTTGAAGACGAGACACAACATAATATCCTAATTTCGGGGGCTATCGTTCACTGGTAATAAAATTAAAAATTCCACGCTAGAAAGGCATGGTGAGATCCTTAATAGTTTACAATAATGTCTCATAAGAAAACCTTTGAGAGAATAATAATCCAATTTAACAAACACCACTTGATAATTGGTTCAATTTTAATAAATCTTATAAAATAATGAAAAATATCTTGTAGAAATATATTGATTCTCTCCTTGAAGCAATATTTAGGGATATTAAACCCCGTACACAATTTTAATAAAAGATTATTTTAAATCATCGAAAAATCAACATATGGATTGAAAATGATATTCTTGGTCCATTTTCTAGCCAGAAAAATAGAAACTATGACATCGTACAAAAATTGTCAACTCGTAAAATTAGCATGACTCAACCTAAACGAGTTAAGGTATAAAGTAAACAAACCCGAATTTATAAAGAAAATTGACTGAAAAAAAGATGTACCCATATTCATAGGGTAATTGAACTTATTAAAAGGACAGAAAATTAAAAAATTGTATTTATAAGAATTGCAGGGTTTTCTTTGTTTGGCTACACCGCACTAGTCTGGGAAACAAAGTTCCGTGAAAAAAATACAAACAATGTGTGGGATGAAAACAAATTAATATTATAACAATGTAAATAAGTGCGTTTTCATTTTTGGTGAAAAAAATACTAAAACCGTTCTAATAAACGTAGTAAATTAAAAAAAAAAGAATTTAATAATGGGATTTAAATATAAAATGAGGATCTCTGAAACAGAATTCCAGCTCGCCATTATTTTACATGCATGCTCTTTAATATTAATGCTTCCTCCTCTAAAGAACATTGAAAGTTATTTTTCCTTGGAAAAATCGACAATTTTATATCTAATCGAAAAAGAAGTAATCCGTCAACCAACTCAATATCCTAATTGCCCCAATTCGAGAATCAAAAGACGAAAACGAAGATGGCGCGGTACTAAAAAACAATGGTCCATATTTAATGAAACTTTTTTGATTGCACTCGCATATCAAAAGATGAATCGTTAAGCCTATCATATTTTTGCCTCGTCGGTATTAAAAGCATACACAACTCTGCACAATCCCTTGATTTTGTCCCAAAGAACAGGAAATATCAAAGACAACTGGTTAAAGCCAGCTTGGGTTCTGGGGGTGGGAGGGAGTAGAAAGAAAGACATTTCTCGTAGAGGTTTCTTATAGGAGAGCTGAAAATTTTATTTCAATTATTTCTACATGCATCCTACCTGAATCAAAAATAATAACCGATTGTTTTAGAAGTTATTTTCCCTAGGAAAACTATATGAACGCGATACTGTTAATCACTCAGTGAATTTTATCGATGCACGCACTGGGGCTCCCACCTATACTATCGAAGGAACGTGGGATGTGGTAAAAGGGAAGATCTCGCCTTGCAATAGAACTAACTCCTATGACGAAGACGGCATTCAAGTGATATATGCGGCAGGTTTCTTGATTCTATCAAAAAAATATTATTTATAAAAGATTAAAAGGCTTTTTATACAGTATAGTTGTTTTAATCTTTTTTTTTCTTCCGACTTTAATTCGATAGGTTTCGAGATTCCCCAAAATTTAGTTACTGTGGAAAACAGATCGCATTCAACCCAAAATATAATTGAAACTGGCATTTTCGATTAAAATTTTCGCTGCCAATTTCGGATTTATCTTATTTATGCCAGATATCCCATGGCGGTTAAAAAATACCAAAATTTAAAAAACTATAACTTTTATAAATTTAACTAAAGACTATGGTATAATCAAATAAAAGTAAGTTTGAATTTCAAATATTTTTGCAACCAACAGCAAATCCAAATATATAAAATATTTATGTTTGACGAGCTCATTCTCTTTTTTTATTCAAAAATGGGATAAATTGGCCTTTTTTTACGTGTTTCTAAGTCGCTAATTAAAAGATAGACTATCATATTTTAACGCATGAGCTTTTACATAAAATATTAAACTATGGAGTTGAAATTATTTAATTTATGATGCCTAACATCGATGTTAATACTCGTTTTTTTTTACTCGGCCTGGATGTGTAAAACCTTACTGGTCGCTTTCCAGCGGGACTTTACGGCCCCCCTGCCATGATGCAGACGCCAGGTAGGCACCACTTTCAAGATTCAGTGGTAGTCTGGTGATCTCACCCACTAAACGTCACACCCTACCAATTGTCTATAGGGATACCGTCCCACAAAGGCATTGGCGGGCGGGGTAAACTCCTGACTTTTTTTAATAATCGTTTTTGGTAAATCGAGGTGAAGGATTTCAAAGTAATTAAATAGTTTAAAAGGTTGAAAAACATTCTTAAGGCTTTAATGAGCATAGCATTTGGTGCATTCACAATTCAAATATTAAAAAGGGGCAGCAGGGGGTTGGAAAAATTTGCCTATTTCTATGATTGACTCAAAGGAAAACATGCCTTCGAGTCTGATTGAAGGAACAAAAGACAAATGTATAAAAGTTCTAGTAAAATTCATAAAATTAGCATTTTAAAGCCTAGGGACCGGCGGGCGGCTAGATAAATAAAAACCAATCGCACACTTTGTTATTACTCATATATTTAGTTCTATATGATTCAGGGGAGACATATTGAGGGCCAATGCAGATCATAGATGTTGCTGAATTGGTTGATCACAGCTAAAATTCCCTGTAATAAATACTCTATTACAACTATTAAATTGAATTTTTAAAAATCATAAAATCTTTAATATTTTTTTGGGTGTATTATTAATGTTACAAAATAAAAATTGACATTACAACGGCAGCGGAATGTTTTTCCGTTTACGCATGCTTAGTATTTATTTCACACAAAACTAATATTTTATAAAAATCGCCTATTTCCATCTTCATTTTGGACATAAACAAATATTCGATGAAAAAAATTGATAAAAATGAAAGTAGTTTTAATTATTCTTTTACCAGTACCACACCATCTAAACACACAAAAGTTTAAAAAATATGACTAATTTAGGAGAAAACGCTGATATAATACAGGTAAAGGTTGAATGAGACAGAATTCCTTCTGTAAGTAAAATTGTGGCAATTAGAACATTCAGTTTGTGGCTGGATTACTTCTTTTTCGATTAGATATAAAATTGTCGATTCTTTAGAGGAAAAATAACTTTTAAGGTTCTTAAGATGAGGAAGCATAACATCAATGAGCATGCGTGTAACATAATGGCGAGGAGGAAATTCTGTATCAGAGATCCCAAATAATGTTTAATTTTATATTGATTTTTATGAAAACTGCCAAAATTTACTGGAAACTCGTTGATAGTCGATTAATATTTTTTTCTATTGTTTAAAAGAAACAAAATTCGAACTAACTTATCATATTATGCAGATAATATTAGGCTTATAATAGATTGTAAATTCAGAAAATTATTACTAACTTGTCATAGTGTTACTAAGACCCTCAGAGTTTTGTTTTATCAAAAACGCATGCGCATTGGATTACAACTTGACATTACGTCCAAAGTTTTACAACACGAGAATATTTGGTTGTTTCTTTATCTTATATCATGTATTTTAGTTTTTTTTAAAATAATAAATATGATTATAAAAAAAACGCCGATAAGCTTACATCAGAGCTTTCAAAAATACGTCCAGGCTGATTACAATGCAGCCCAAAGAGATGATAAATCCAGTCGCCAGAAGAAAATAATTTTCCTTTTTAAGTAAATTTATTATTGTGTAGGACTTTTTTTAACCTCCTTTTAGAGAGGGAACAAAATAATCTGTTGCCCAGGTCTAAAATTTTTAAATCGATCTGATAGAAAAGAACAAGATTATTTTATGTGTTTCATATGGTGGTCTAATAACAAATAATAGTAAAGGAGTCTTAGTAGCTAACAGGTTATTTTATTCCTGATATTTGTATTGTGGTGGCTTAGAAAATATATTTTGCCCCAGGCTCGCCTTTTGTCAGAAATGCTCTGCCTATATCAATTCTGTAACTAATTAGCAAAAAGTTGCCAAGCAGTCAAATATTATGATTGCCCCCCCCCCCACTTGCCAATGCCCTTGCGTCATGGTGTAGATAGAGAAAAAAGGTTGACGGGGAAGTTAATGCGAGGAGACCCCTACGTTACTGCTTATCTGCGTGGTGGTGTTTAGCTGACATTCGTTGTGAACTCAGAGGTGGACCGGAAAGCCCCTCTTGAAGTATATGAACGGTAGGGTTTGACATCCCTAGGAGGCAACAAAATATTGATTGCTGTAATTAGGGGTTCATTGCAATGTGGGATAAGTTAAAAATTTTATTAAACGTTTGGATTTTAGTGTTATTAAATACACGCATTTACGTTTTTGTGCGGCTTAAAGAACGATTTTTTGGCAACATCGATTGCAACCATTCAGCATATTTTGGATTGTATATACAAATATACATCCCATCACTTGAAATATATAATATTTTAAATGTTACAAATAAGTTGAATTCTTCAAAATTTTATTTCTAATAATGAGCATATCATAGCGTTTGATTAATTTTAATGCAAACTCGGACAGTATACATTAACCGCACAAAGAGAAAATTAAGTGATGCAAGAAAAGTAACAAGAGCAGTCGGCTCGCGCGTGCGCACTTGATATTAATAGTTTTCAATAAAGATATAACATATATTTTAAATTGAAATAATCTAGAAAATTTAAATTTAACTATAACAAATTATCGGGAGTTAAAAATTACATACATTAAAAGTCAAAAAGAAACAACTTTTTGGGTAATCGTAACTAAAATTAAATAATGCTGAATTAATATAAAATTTTGTAAATACACTATGATAAATTATTGCCAACATGTTTTGACGCAAAATTTTTAAGTTCTTCAGTTGAAATGGGAGGTACATAAGGATCAGTTGCAGATATTTTTTTAGATTCTTCCTCAAGATATTGCATAAATAATTCAGAAAGACTTGGCTCTGTGTTTTTAGAAGGTGATGTTGAAGAAAATAGGCGATTCACTACAGGTATCCATGAGAGAGGATTCCTACTAGTGTTATCATGTCGTATATCTTCTGGTTCAACACCAACAACAGAGCATATCACTCTCCAAACAAATGGTTTATGTTCATCCCCAAGTCGAATATAAGCATGAATAAGATTTTTTAACAAGAATTTCTCAATATTTTTGTCATCAGATGATATTGACGGAATGAATGATTCGTTTTTATCATCTGAACTAATGAACAAACTGTTTTCTTTACTCAGCTCTTCAACCCGTGATTGAGAATTTAACAACAACTGATTAAGTTCGTTTATTTTGACGTCATAATCAAATCTAAGTTTTTCTTGTAGCTCTGCTGATTGTTTGCTCAAATCGAAAGCAGATTTGTCTTGTAATTCTTTTAACGCATAAGAATGGCTCTCCATCAATAAATTCTGTTGCGACTCTAACTCTTTTTGGGTATCATTTAAAGAATTATGCAAAGAATTTATAGTTTTTTCTTGGCTGTTGGTTAATTTAGAGAGATTCACTATTTGAGATACTAATTGATCCTTCTCGGTTGTTACGCGCCCTAATTGCTCATTTAAAACTTTTAAATGGCGCTCATAATTTGAACGAGCTTCTTGAAGGTTAACTTTGGTGCGGTTTAAGTCGAGACTTAGATTTTGTAGCATTATTTCAAGACTTTTTTTAGATTCTTCGAGACCTTTTATTTGTCGGGTATACCCATCCTCTACTTCAACAAGATGACTTTTTAGTCTAGTAAGATCTGATTGTGAGTCAGATTTAAGTTTATATTGATCTAATTGAAGTTTAATTTTATTATATTCTAAAGTAACGCGGTCTATTTCTGATTGCTTTACTGTTAATTCATTATCAAGTGTTTTGTTTTTTTGACTCGTCGCGAAAAGTTCAGATGTTTTCGTCTCGACTTGATCGTTTATCTTTACTAATTGCTCTTGTAGTGTTTGATACTTCGATAAAATAGTAGAATTTTGTGATTCTAAGCTTTTATTTACTGTTAACAATTGTTCTATTGCTTTTTCTAAATTTTCTTTATGTTTGTAAAATGATTCAGACTCAGCTTTAAGTTGATTTACTTCGTTTAAAAGATTGGTTTTTTCAAAGTTTGCCGGTAATTTATTATTAGTGCTATTATTATTAATGGACACAATTCCATGTAAGTTTGCGCCATAGTTAAACAATTCATTCGTGAGCGCGTGCAGTTCTATTGTATTGTTTTGAAGTTTAACTTTGTTTATTTGATCGTCTGATTCTTGTTCTCTAAGGGCAGACGAATTTAGAGTGGATGAATGTATATATTTTTCAGCCAGAGTCAGACATTTTGATGCTGAATTCAAGACCTCAAATATATCTGAGTCTACCATATTTTTGGAAATTGTGTTTGAGTGTAGATTTTGTGCGGATTGGTCAATTTCCCCATCTTGATTTCTATATATTTAAAATATTTGTTACATTATTAAATCGGATGAGCTTTTTAACATTTTTGAGTGTAAATTGGAATTTGAACTAGCCTTTTTGTTGGCAATAAAATCAAACCTCACTATCAGATGCTTTTATATCATTAATATCACCTATATTTACATTTATTTATATTACTAAGACTATCTTCGATCATTTTTTTCCCAAGCCCATAAATATTTCCAGCTAATGAAAACAATGATTTTACGTTGGACGACGACATAATTTTAAGTCATGAAACTCGCCGCGGCCGCATAAAACTTTCGGGAAAATCTTATCATATAATTAGTTGTCATAATCTTGTAAATAAAGAGCCACCAAAAAGACTTGAGTAAAATTTGGTTTTATCACAAAAAGGTCGTTGTAAAAAAATGTAAGATTTTTACCTTAGAGAATTCAAGGTATAAAAGTTCAATTTATAATAATCATTTTAATTTTCAAACACATCCGATTCTCTTTTAATGGTGGGCGGATGCGTTGTTCGGAGGATCGATAAAAAGAATTGGAGGATGTGGATAAAATCCGATCGATGTAAATAAAGGAAAAATTCAATATTATAGTGTTGTATTTGAAATGCTATATAGACATAAAAACAATTTAAAGTATAATAAGAATTTTATAATTGTTAAAATCCAAAAATGTGCTGTAAAACTTAAGGATGTGACCTTAGCCGCGTATGCGTAATATAAAATAATTACTTACAATATTTAACGCTCACTACTTGCCCTAATCATTCAAATTATAATACTAAAAGAAGTTCACTAATAAAATTAGGGAAATCAAATTGTTTAAAATAAAATTGAACTAGCTGTTATGGAATTGGCCCAAGATGACATTGTTCGATTATTACCGCAATTTCAGCATACTCCGGATTCCACACACTTGCTCCTGACAAGAACTCTATTGCTCTACTTTCTGAAGATGCAATAGATTTATATAAATCAAGGGAATTTAATCCGGTAAGGTCAGCCATTATATTTCCGAAAAGTTGCGAAGTCACAATCCTTAAGTTACGCCAAATTTGCTTTTCGAACCGCATAAAAAACCACATAAGATCATACACGGGCTTTATAATATAATGGACCTACTAAAAAGGCTCAATTTTATGAGTTTACAAAAAAATCAGGCTGTTTGCTTTTTTAGGGTTTTTTTTAATTCCTCATAAAAAAACGAAACCATGCACAATTAAACGAATGCTCGGATTTTTATTCACAACACTCCCATTCATAGTTAAGGCATGCTATATGATTTATGATAATCTAGAGTTACAATCAGCAATTGGATTTCTAGTCAGATTAAATGACTCAAAAATTAAAGTCCGAAACATAATTGATAGAAATCATATTTGATCAAAAACACTGTAAAGTAAGCTAAAACGAAAATCAGGATAACACATTTGAAAGTTGTAAAAGAAGGAGACAACAGGATGAGAAATAAAAAGTATGTTTTAAATTGGGAAATTTAAACGATTACTGCCAATCACAATTCATTGATATATGTTATATTTTAGAATAAAATCACAAAAGATTAATCCCATCCTCAAATCCATAGATCGTTAAATGTTGTCCAATCTAGAATTAACAAAGTATACAAAAATCAAGAAATATTAAACAAATACAAGCCTACCGTGCCCTAACATTAAGTATGAAGGCAGTGCCTAAATTATTTTCTGCTTAAGGAGAATTGAATTTATGGCATATTAATCAAGTTCCTTTCTAGGCAAGGAAAGATAATATTCTCCTTCAGTTTATTAAACGCAAATGAATATTTCTCTGCTTACTTATTTCGGATCATCTTTAGAATAATAACCCACCGCTTGGCGGCACCGCTAAACAAAATTTCAAATTATATTTTTTAATTTTTTTAACATGTTACATATCATTAAATGAATAATAAATTGCAGATAAGTAATTTAAATCCTTTTTTATACTTTTTAAATAATTTTATTACCCTTTGAAGTATAAATTTTGGTAAAAATAAAAATTAATCGCCATTAATTTGATAATATGCATGAATCGTCTAAAATCGTCTAAATTTTACTGCGCAGTATCAGAAAAAAATGGCAGAGCAAATTTCACGAAAGTTGTTTCACAATGGC
>SGJC01001178.1:0-17028 GCA_009887335.1 Henneguya salminicola
TTAATTATGCTAATGTCACGAAATTGTCACGCATCGAAAGGGCGCGTTTCCCCCATTTCTAGAACTTTTTCATTTTTAAATAAGCACTAAACTTCTTTACAAAATAAAAAATCAGATTTGAGACATTTCAATGTTTAAAATAAAATATAAATCGCGGAGAATTAGGTTTCTTATTAATTAACTGGTGTCACATTTATAAAAGCTTTGAGTTTCGAACATTGGGCCATTTTTAAGAGTATTAAAAAATTCTTGTCTAGTTTTACTAGACGGTTTTGTGGAAATGTTTTATATTTTTTGTAAATTTTATATTCCCTTAAAATTTACTAAATTAACCTTGTAAATAATTCCCATTTGCAAATTTTTACACGAATAAAGTGGTTTACATCGTTTTCTTAGAATTATATATAAAAAAAAGAGAGGAATTAAGTATTTTTCTACGTGTTTTGTGAAGTGTGAATTCAATTCATTTGATGAAATTAGAGAGCACCAACCCATAGTTTTAAGATTTGTTAGAATTTTTATCCAGGCGAATAGGATCATCTCAATTTTGCACATCTAGTCTTAAAGAAAACTAAAAAGGCTGACACAATAAAAATAAATAAAATATAAATAATAATTTTTATTAACAAAATATCATATCATCATGGGCTTCCATGATGCGAAGATCTTTTCAACTATAATATATGATGGCATTCTCTACTTTTTTCCTTTCAAAAATAAACTCTAATTTTAAAAACATGATAATTAAGCAAAATTTCAGGTTCGAAGCTAAAACTAGGAGGAACTTATCGAGTGACATACACACAATATTTAATAAATGTTTTAATTTTATATTTAATTTTTTTTACTTTAAGTTCACGTTTTTAGTTGCCTTGTGAATGACATCATTAAAGTTACGCATACTTACTCGCAAAAATAACTCTTTCAAGAGATATTTGACAAATTGATGGCAACCACATTATTTTCCGGACCCTAACATAAAAGGAGTTTAATTGAAATAAGAGAAAATATAACCGGTTTGAGTAATATATAATAAAGAAATATATCTGAATGAAATAAAATGGATAAATTAAATTCCTCATCGTTTTACTGTAAATAACAATATAATGCAAAAATATTTATAATTTCTAGCCAAAAAATTATTTTGTAATTAAGAAACTTATTACTTTCCATATTTTGAGTATTTAAAAAAAAAATTTTTAAAAATGAATCATAAAAATTTTAAATTGGTATAAAATGAAAAAAATAGGAATGTATGCATTTTTTTTTAAATTTTTGTATGCGGGAATTACACGTTGGAAGCTACAAACATTGGCATGGATGTAGGCGCCAAAATCCGTCAAGGATGGCAGAACAAAGCTCCTCTCGTAATTAATATAAAAAACATTAATTTTACCTTTGAAAAATTGTGTGGATTAAAGCTATTAAATATTTATAAAACCTTATCTCAATTAATAGATGAAATTTACCTTTCTACCAAATAACATAAAATTCATAGACAGAAAAATAAAAATAATTTTCTATTTGACAAACTGACAATATTTAAATTTGATCAGATTCAGAGCGTTCATACTTCATGTTTTTTACTCAAACTGTGTAACACAAACACAGAAATTTGACAAACAATAAAATAACATAAAAAATAAAATACAAAGACGACTTTTATCATGTAATTTGCTCATTTAAATATAAAATCCTATATTTAGTGTAATGTTTCATTTCAACAGCATTTTTTTATTTATATTTATAATATATTTAAAAACATTTTCATTATGAATAGTTTAGTTTTTTATTGCTGTGAATAGAATAGAATTGGATTTTTAATAATTTTTGATTTTTTAAAAACTTCTTTTGAGTAGGTTTGATGATGAATCTATTATTTTTATTCTTTTTTAAATGTTGAATAATAGTTATAACAGCTGAATAAAATCATGGACGTCGCGCGCGGCGCCATTTTTTTTAGAATGACCCTTATGTCGCAAAAATAAATTTAGCATATCCTCTTTTTCTATCCCCAAATAGTTGCTTTTAATTTTAAATTTTATGGCGAAGAATAAAAAGCATACATATTTCCATATTGGGTTGAGCAAATCTAATGGCAGAAATGAAATGAAATTATTTTAGTAAGATTGAGTTTATTTGATATCAGAAAATAGGAAATTTTAAGAAACCCCCACATTTATAATTTTAAGGAATTTCTATCTTTTTCCACGGTAAATGTTCCGTAAAGGATCTTACTTGCCTGAATTTACCGAAAATGTAATAATTAATGAACAATTATAAAATCATAAATAAAATATTATGGCAAACATGTTTTAACAGGAACTGGCTTGGGCAATCGGTGGATCAGAAAGAGTACGATAAGCTATTAAGAAAAAAAAATGAAAAACTGTAATTCAAAAAGAATTTTGTTTAAATCATATATATTTCAACTTTTAATGCAAAGTAATAGGATTAATGAGAAAACAAAACTTACGCACATTTATTCACGTAATATTATTATTGTTTTTTTTTATGAAGGCATTGTATTTAAAAAATTTTAAATTCAAAATTTAAAGGATATTCAACAACTTCATATATAATCTGTTTTTTGAATGCCATGTTATCGAGTAACTCTGAAATCCGAGGAAGAGTTTTTTTCTATCTTCTGCTTAAAAATTCAGGGGGTTGAGTTTAAGTACCATACAGTAAAGACAGCCTCCACAATGTGGTCAATACAAAATGGTACTTATGTCTAGAACATGGCTTATTTAACATAAATTTGAAGAAGTAACATGAAAATACCTTCTAGTTTTCAGGAGTTTCATTGCATTTGTCCTGCTTTATTTTGAGGCGGTTTTTGTTAATTTGAATTCGAACCAAAATAACAATTTATCAAGATCTCTTAAATGGGAATAGAATACTCATAAAATTGATAATTAAAATAAGTTTAATTATTTTTTGTAAAGATAAAATATGTTAAGACAAGATGATGAAACAAAAAGTTACGAAACTAATTTACACTATATAAATTGTGGGATTATTATTATAGTGGAACATTAATAGGACATTATATAATTGTTTTTAATTTGGTGTGAAAATATTTCGGTTATTAAAATTACAGAAAGTAAAACGTTCCGTTGAGATGAGACATAAAAAACGGGAAGATTTCTTAATATTTACTGAAATAAATAAAAAAACAGAGT
Source organism: Henneguya salminicola (assembly GCA_009887335.1). Lineage (NCBI taxonomy): Eukaryota > Metazoa > Cnidaria > Myxozoa > Bivalvulida > Myxobolidae > Henneguya > Henneguya salminicola. The sequence goes on from SGJC01001178.1 coordinate 3,186, forward strand.
TGAGAAAAGAAAAAGTTGCTTGTAAATTCGAGCAATGTTGGCAACTAATGAAGCTAAAAAAATCAAATAGTGTCGTAAAAGACGGTTTAAGTTATCTCTTATAACTTAACACAGTTTCAGCGAAGTAACTTAAATAAAAAAAGCATTATGGCATCTGCCATTGGATTTCTATAATTTGTGAGCTTTTTTTTTTGAATATTAGGTTATTTCGCAAAACAGTACCAAAATAACTGATGATATTGTATTGGAAACTATACGTGTTTTTTGGGAAATAATTTCTGTGTTATAGAATGTTTGTTTGTATTTAACAACTGTTGATTACCAGCTGCTGTTATTTTTTTTCCGACTGGATGTGTCAAACTTTACTGCTTTCTTTTGATCGGTATTTTAAGATCCACATGCAGGGGCTATTTATTCACTGCCGCTAGGATTTACTATAGTTAGGATATTTCACTCACAAAACCTCCCCCTAAAAACATCGTGCTGCAATAGGATTGGCTCAACGGATGGGATATTGCCTATCTTTATATTTTTGTGAGGTATAAGCTCATCTTTTGAAGTTATTAAACAGCTATGTGGTCTTTCGTAAATTACGTTCAGTCAAAAATTAAATTTATTTGTTCTAATCCTTTCCCCGCCAAACTAAAGCGTTACCTAATTAATGAGTATCCCCCACTTAGTTTTACGGGTATAAAAAAATACAACTGAACTAGATATTTATTCGCTAATGCTAAATTTTTGCACATGAAATTCAATAAATCCCTCGCTTTATTTCTGTAAATTAAGCCTGGACATACCAATTTAACAACCAGAAGAACAAAATACAATCGTCTTTTGAAAAATTGAAAGTTTGGGAAGCCAAAATGATTTAAATTGTTCATTGTGCAATTCATAATAAAATATTTTTTTTCTTAAGGCAAGGAATTGGATAATAATATGGCTTTCTTTGTGAACTGAATCATTTTCATTTACTCCCCCGCACTACGCCATCGACAATTTTATGAACTTTCGAAATGACTTAGTATCTTCTTAAAAAAATATCAGTGATGAAAATGAACAAAAGAATAAGCTATATGAATAGAGGCTACTATTATATGAATATAAGAGAGACATTTTGATAGTTAACAAATCAGTACAAGGAAAATATAAATTGGCAACTGAATTTTAGAAATCTATTGACCCATTCAAGAGAAAATAAAATTTATGTATAATTGAAATTTAACAGTAAAACTCCCATTCTTTTCCGTCTTTCAAATTTTTTGCGAGGAATCTCAAAAATTATAAAAAATATTCCTTACAAATTATAAAGATTTAATGCTGATTACATCAACAATTTGAGAAACTTGAGAAGCAAGAAAACATATGAAATTTTCAATTTATCCTTTCAAATTGATTTTTATAATGTTCAACCATTCCTCTGCCCATCTATGGCTTGAACTGATGGATTTGCAGTCGAATCTAAAACTCTTTTATAAATTCAAATAGAAAAATAGAGTAGATTTCTGCAAAAAATTAACTCTAAGGGACATGCTTCAAAATTTTAGAAGTAGTTCTATGAGCGCAATGAGCTTGTTTGAAATAATTGTAGTAGTTGAATTTATTTCGTAAAGATCGTTTACACGAAAATTTAAGAGCGAGTATTACGAAAAGTTGATAATTTGGAAATGCAGCAAGGATCATTATCTTAAAAGTTGGTAACAAATATAAGTAACACGTGAGCAAGGCATCATCTAGGAATTGTTATTGAGTACAAAAAAATTATTCTTCACATTATGGCCCTAATAATATCAGAGGATATCAAAAGTTGCCATCCTTTCACTTTTTGTTTTTCGGTCTGATCTTTAAACTGATAATCTAGGTTCGATGAAAGAATTTTTAAAGGTTGATAAAAGGGTAATTGCATCAAAGTAAATAATATTTTTTTAAGATAAAATAAAAATAATATATTGAAGTCAAGCATCCAAAGGAGTAGATTTGTTATAAACTTAAGACTGCTACACACGTATTCAATTATAAAAATCACCAACATGAAAAAATAATAGTTCACCAGAATAAATAGAATTAGATTTATTGTATCTTTTTTACCATGTCAAGCGGTCGTTTGCAAATTACGTAACACGACAAATAACATTTTTTGACCCCTTCCAGTTCTCTTAAATTTCTTTGAGAGCAGCAAACCATAAATCTGTAGTCTAAACAGTTACGTGATTTACAAACTACCTTACTATTAATAATTTTATTTAAAAATTCTTTTAAGCCAAATAAATTTCCTTGTTTGTTCGCCTTCCAAAAATATAATTTTCTTAGAATTACATAATAAAATATTATCAAAGGTCTTATAGGGTTGTTTTGTTGACAAAAAATACAAAAAAAAAGTGTATTTATAATATATATATAATTTATATCACACCTATCTCTGTTTCTCTTCCTCTTTATTCGTGCATATTTTTTTCAAACAAAAAAAGAATATTGTATTATAATTTTCATTTCTTTATAGTAATCATATCCTCTTCCCCAATTTCCATAAATTTCTCATCTTAGTTTTTTTACTATTATTTGTATATTTTTTAATTTGAGATATTTGAAATTATAAAAGATAAGTTTTCGTAGCCTCAACAAACTCGAATCCATAACTTTCTGAATCATAAATGGATGTGCTAATCGTGTCATGCCTAAAAAATGCGTATTCTACAATTATATTATTACAAAAATAACATATTTTTTATAAAAAAGTAATAAATAATTTGATATTCCAATTTATTAAAATATATTCTTTTGAATATAGAATAAACACAAGAGAATTCCTAATTTCTTAATAGATTAAACAAGCCTTCATATATATGGCTTAAATAAACAATATTTTATAAAAAGAATAAATCTAGAACGATAAAAATATTGAGGGCTCAGTAGATAATAGGGGACTATGTAACAATGGTGAATACTTAATTCTCGCATATTTGGTCTTAACTTGGAAAAAAACTGGCTTTCCCTCACAATATTATATAATTTTCATCATACACTAGATAATTGTACTGATTTTATTTCGAAGATATGCTCGCGTAAGTTTAAAATTTTAATCCGCATGCCCAAAAATTTACTCATTCTGTATAGTAACGTGAAAAGTTGTATGTTTATATCCAAAATAAATATACAATGTAGTTTATCCATATTGTGTACATTAAAGGAGTGGTACGGAAAAGTTAGAAATATCCTTCCCTGTTAGATCAGTGAAGGTAAACAATCGTCAGCTGCATCGAACTTTGGGAGAGAGGTGCTCAAGGTAATGGGTAGCAATGCTTCTTATATGCGATAACACATTTGCTTTCCTATAACTACAAAAGCTCTTTCTGATATGGTAAGAGTGTGATTCATAAGTAACCGAGGCTCTTAGTTAGGGGAAAAAATTGTTTCTTAGCTATATGTTTACATGGATGCTTAATATGTTTTTTTGTATGTTATCTTTACATAGCATAAATTTAATTCAAAGAATTTTATTTCGATCCAATTATCAAAATTTAATTAATATTGCATATATAAATGTTATTTTGATTCATAATAAAGCTTCAATACTTCGTTTATCTTTCTTGAATCAAACAATATTCTGCTCCGCTCAACCTTAAATAAATTTTACATTGACCCTCCCTCCACAGTTTTATGTTTGCATTTGTAACAAATTATGGATTTTTATGACTGAATTATTTTAAAGCTTGTTTTTCACTATTTTATAAATGGATCAATCTAACTATTCTGTTTTGAATAAATTTTATTTCCAACCTTATAGAATACTCAAGAAAGTTATTGAAATTTAGATTTAAAATTATATAAATAAGGTTTGAATATTTTTTTTACAAAAAAACAGAATATAAATGCTGATTTTAAATTAAAAAAAGAAATATCTTGTAGAAAACTAAAAGGCTCCTGCTTCATCAATTGAGCTTGGGAGTATATACGTAAAATGTAGTGTATTTCTTATGACGGGTAAGGATATGCTCTTTATTTAATCACCCCTACGAGTAGTCAACCTATTTAATGGTTGCTACTTAGTGTCAAAGTTTATCTCATGCTAAAAGATTACTCGAAATAGATAATTTTAAGTATGTTGCACTAAACAATATGTAAATTGACCCCGTGTCGTTTAACAGAGAGGCCAAATGATCTAACTTTACAATTTTGGCACATTTGAATCTAGTTTAAAAAATGTGAAAATACGATGTTTTGGCTCCGTTTGAGTTTTCCCCATTTTAGCTCCTACCAAAATTGCAGCCTTTATAGAATTAACGATCTCAGCCAAAATTTTAAGAATCCCAATATTATATTAAAAGTTATGCATGTTGACCCAAAGCGAAGGGAAGGTAAATGTGGCTGAATATTTTCTTGCAAAGCTTTAGAACATTAAAAAAAGACGATTATGCTTTACGTTTGATGGAAAATAAAAGAGATTATTAATTCAGAAATTACCCCAAGTAGTTCGATTCTTCTTATTGCAAAATAGAAGGGTAAAATATTTTAAGAGCTTAATGATCACAGTTCAACTACCTCATTTTCTCAAGGCTATGATAATATATTCGATTTTATTTGACTGTATTTGCACGATAATATGTTTGAAGGAGAAAAAGAGAGGGGAAAGGATCGCTCTTATTTCCTTCTTCTAAAACCAATAGAAATTTAGAAAGGCAAAAATTCATAATTACATTTTTGCTGTCGACGAATTTAAACGAATATTTTAGCGTACATCGTTGAAATTTTATTTCATCATAATATTAAAAAAGAAAAGATTTTGTCCAAGAATCAATATTTTTATATCCACCCATTAGATATTTAATATGAGCTAAAAAAGCAAATATATTAATGAAGTGATTATGTTCTACAGTTTAGCGCAGTCTTGATTCAATAAGGTTTTAAAGACCACGAATTTTAATTTTAAACTCAAAGCGTTACGTTATATTAAATGTAAGATTTTTAAATTGCTTAAACTCTTAATTTATTAGGGTAAATTTTTAGATTGTGAAATATCATTTTTTTAATCTTCCTCTTTACAGGCAAGGTTGTTATCTTGTTGATTTATAAAAAACCTTAAATGCTATTGAAAAAACTTATAATTGTACAACATATTATTTTATAATAAACTAGCGAAAATATCTGGGTTAACTCGGATTCTATTTATGAAACCAGCACAGTAAGAAGCCTTGAGTGATTTTAAGTAATAAATTTTGTAATTGTATATAAGTTATTACTGAATTACATTTTCATAAACAACTTTTTTATGACAAGGTTATAAATAAATAATTCATGGGGAGGACCAGCTCTACCAAACTCTAATGATACAATAGATGAGGAATTTAATTTTTTTAAAGAATTCTTAAAACCAAAAGTAAATCATTAAGGTATTTTCTGCTATTTTATAACAGATCTTCGAACAATCTTAATTTTGAAAGTCTGGAATATTATAAAAGTATAAGAATTTACAAAAAAAGCAAAATAAAATTATAAAATCGAGTTAAAACAGAAAGACATAATAGGGCCATCAAACTATTTGACTTTTCCTAAATATGAAAAGATATTATAAAATTTATTACTTACCCGCGTAGAAATATTCTTAGGATTCATGTTTGAAAACAATTATTAACATTTTAAATAAAATTAAGGTTCCTAGCCAGAAAGGGTATCGAATATATAGGAAACATCAATATTCTATTTTTGTTTTGTGCTTAAGATGCAATGTGGAGAATCTGCTTGAAACCTTCACTAATTTGCATCAGTCGAACATATTTGTTTTGAAGAAGATATTAATGCTAGTAAATCTTTTCTAAAATGAAAAATAAAAGATCACACCTTCATACGATATTAACATTTCATAATTATCTGTCGAACTGAAAAATCAATGAGGTTGAGAATTTTCATCAGTTTTGCAAAGATATGTAAAATTTCAAACAATAATTGGGCATGTTTATGATCATTTCTGTGTTTTAAAATAAAAAATTACCCTATGCGCGACAAAAATTTTTTAAATTTTTATTCGAAGAGGGAAATAATCTAAATAACTACAGGGAAGTAGATGGCAGTTATGTGGCTTTGGCCTTTATAAAAGTCTTCTGAAATACTGAAAGGTATTTCTAATAACTAGATACAGCTGATAAAGACATTATCAAAAAAATATAACGATGCTTACATCAAAACCTAATTTTCAAGTGATACGACGTTCCTTGAGATAATAGGTTTTGTATGAAGTGAAATCAGTGATAGCCCCTCTTACACTATTACTAGTTTTCTGTTAATTTTTGCCGACATTAAATGAGCTCAAGTGGGAAGAAGGAGGCGTTCAGGAAAGACACAAAACAGCTTTGTTTTTGCTTCTCCTCTCGATAAAAAAAGCAACCTCAAAAATTGTTAAAATAAATAATGTCAGTTTATTACCGAATAGTTTTAGGATTTTAAAGTGGCAGAACCTATAATTAGCGCCGAATGCTCCCACTTAGTTATAATCGTGAAGACTTAAAAATCATTGCAATGGGTTGAAGAATAAATTTAAGTGCAAAAATATGTATAAAAATTATTTTGAAGATAAAAGAATCCTACCTTACCTTACAGTTTAAGCTAAATGCTAACAAAGTGAGGATAATAATTCTACTCCTTTCTACATGGTTGCGCCAGGTTCACCCCTTACACTTGGATAAAAAATATATTATTAAAATGCGTCAGAAACATATTTTTTTGCGCCAACAAAAATGACGAAAACAATATTATTTTAGTAAGAAAAACCAAATTGATCAAAATACGACTATTTTATTTACTTTTAAGGCGAAAAGGAATGCAAATTTTTAATATTTTAAAATTCAAAAAGAAATATAATTCAAAATGAAAGTTAATTAATCTTCTTCGTCTAAAAGAGATTCTGGATTCCGTGATGTGTTGGCAATTGTTGGACCGAAATAGCTTAGAACAACTGGCAACAGAATCAATCCATGTAGAGAACCTACCAGAATTGCAATGGCATACATCTCAAAATAGTAAACCTAATATTTATTATGGCTTTAAATTACTCTGAACAAGATAGAGCTGGAGAAGGATAAAATTAGTACTCCCAAAATTTTGGTCATTGCGATTCCACTAAAAACCTAGATATTTATTGTTAAAAAAAATAATACAGATGCACCTGTTTGTGCTAAAGCGAATTTCGCCTTTTGAGTCCTTGAAGGAGATGGAGCTGAAAGATATGCTCTACCAATATGCGATAGAAACTCGACGTTTATTCCAATAAACTAACATAGAAAATTATAAATAAATACCAAAATTAAATTTACAAGGGATACCGGATTTAAATGTATGCCTCTAGCATACATAAATCCAGCGTTGACTAAATTCATGAGATATATCAAAGAGGTCATAATAATCGCCATCCTCACTTCAAAGCCGTATAAGAACAAATTGACCGATAGAATGGCTACAAGGGATACACCGAAAGAGATTGCAGCTTCTTTCCATATTGTGAAATATGATTCATAATAGATATAATACACACTATAAGGCATTACAGTATGGTTCAGAGTTTTGCTTATTGTCTTAGAAATATTCACGGCCTGAGTCAATGCTGAAATAAGGTCATCGCTTGAAGCTAATGAGGTGTGATAAGCCATAAAAGCGGAAGTCAGCACTGAAGGAGCGTTCTTATCTTTTTTAACATAATATTCATTATTCAAAACGACGCTTTTTCCATAATTTGGCTTTCCACCATGAGGGCAGATTTCCCCGGGTAAATCAAGTAAGAACCACGGTAAAAAAAGAGAAAACTCTTCTTCGGTCACGTTAACGGGTTCGTCATTTGGTTTAATGCATGGTTTACAATCCTTGTCGTTTTTTGTAAGGTAAGAAGGGCAAAATACACTTTTATTCGTCGTAGGATCAATTTTGTATCGACAGCACAAATTTGTTTCATCCGGTCTAAGCCAAGCGGCATACGCGTCCAACCACGAATATGATGCGGTTGCTATTTTGGAATAGTTTGAAATTTTTGAATAACGAAAGATTGTTGTAGTGAGGGAGTCTGGGTCACAACCAGGACATGAACTTATAAGATCTTGATATTTCTTTTGTTCATACCGATATCCTGGGTATACCATAAAATATACAGGTGGACCAGATTTTAAATATTTAAATATATCCTTAAAATAAACTTGTAAGTAAGAATTAATCGGTAAGGCTGTTGTCTGATCTAGTCCTATTTTTAATGACGGCACATGGTAAAGACTAACAAACCATACAGTAATAAATGAAAACAAAATTATCGGTCTGGCATAGCATGACAGAGTTATCTTAGAAATAAGATTAAAAAGATGCTCTAACACCCCAGGATGATCCTCTTCGACAGCATTTGGACAAGTGATACAACATAAAATATCAGGACGTTTTGATTGCTCACGCATACAATCAAGGGTCAAAATAACCAAAAAAAGAGTCATTTGCATGAAAAAGTTTATTGCGATAGCAGCAGCGGCAAACAATGTAAAGCTTTTCACTGCTGGAATATTCGAAATCGCACCTATAGAGAATGTTGTTATTTGAGCCACTGCACTGACAACCATACCCTGGCCGACGTTGGCCATAACTTCCCCTATAAGATTAGGTATTATTATATCGTTTTCTAGGCTTCTTTTAAGTCGTCTAAGTTCGTGCACAATTAGGAAAATATTGTCCACTCCGATAGCTAATGTAAGGAAAGGAAGAACTTCTAGAATAATCATATTGACTTTGTATTTCAAATAACAAAATAAGCCGATAGAAGAAAGAACAGAAAGGAATACCAGAATAACACCAACAAACCCTAGCATTATTTTTTGTTTAACAAAAAAAGTTGAGAAATTTTTAAAAGAAAAAGTTCCTAGAGAAAAGCAAACGTAGATAAACATGACCAAATAACTTATGCTAACAGTCCTGGCTTCCGCATGGCTTTGTCTATCAATCTCATCCTGAACGGAACACTCAGCGCTATAAGATAAAGTAATATTTGGATGTTTAAAATCTTTAAGGTAAGCCAATAAAGATCGTTCCCATGCAATGGATATGGAATTTTCAGTGTTTTTTATATAGTTATTAACCAAAAAATTAATGACAAGCACAGTTGCCTCAATAGGATCATCAGTATAATTACCCAGAACAAGTTTAGGATTTACCGGAGCGAAAAAATCACTGAAACATGAAGCGTTGCCGAAACTTGAATCAACCATTGTTTCAGGAACCCCAACACAATTATAAATATGATTATGCCAATCCGATCCATTAAACATCTCTTTGAACAATGTTAAATTGTTCTGAAAATATTGCGTGATAGAAAACATAGCGCAATGAGTATTTTGAGGCTCAAGTGGTTTAAAACAAATATCGGCAAGAGAAACATTATGAATTATATTATTAGAAACGTATGTAGCCTTCAACTGATGAATATCCTGTTGAAGTTTGAATACTTGCTCGATTATATCACTTTGTAATGTTGACCCAAATGTCACGTTATTGCCATCGACGACATGATTGGTATTTTTCACATTGGTAGCCTTCATAATGATTTGTTCAACACGATAAAATGGGCCAAAATTCTCATCAAAATATTCTTTTTGTTTCCTAAACTCACTATTTGGAGGAGACCAAATATCGATAGGATTCGATGTTACCTCGAAATGATACGCAATTCCGGAAGATAGAAAAATTAGTACAATCAAGGAAAATAGAGAAAAACATATTTTATTACTTGCCACAAATATTCCCCATCGCCTCAATAAATTTTGCATGCAATATTGAACTTTTTGTTGAAAACGATATGTGGTAGAACTAAAACCAAGTAAAGGCTCTTCCTCGTTATAGACTTGGTTAATATTTATATCCGCAATTTCTTCATCTTCGTTATTGGTCTCGTATAGTACATGGCGGCTTCTGTACCTTAAATAGATAATTATAAACACCGCCATATAGATTATCACGAAAGGAATGTAGAAGCAAAGTACCACCAATTGAAAAACGGTAAATTTGTTAAAAATAAGATGAATTTTGTCAATCGTGTAAGGAATGGCACACGTAATCTCACAATTTATACAACTACACGCACGTAAACTAACATTATGAGCTTGATAGCTCTCATTACACCTGGCAGCAATAGGATTAGCGGTATTAGAAATGTTTATCGGAGCAGTACTATTAGAAGGAAGAATATAGGGTGTTAATTTAAATTCACTATAACTTAGCATTCCTTTTATAAGTTTTTCAGGGGTACATTTCCCGCCGCTGTCTCCACATAGAAAAGATACTATAGGGAGGTTTGAAGAAGGAATAACAACATCTTTACAGGAATCAAAAAGCCCCTGCGCGAATTCGGAAGAGAGAGCCAATTCAAGCCCTTCAACTACATCTGTGGTATTAAATTTGATGTGGGCGAGGCTAAAATCTGACTGGGCAGTAGAGCAAATTATGTTACAGGTAAGCCTTTGGATATTTTCCCTGCATATATCACAGTATGGATTCAAATTGTTCAAACTTATTAGTTGTGTCTCAAAAAATTGTAATTGATCTTCGGCACAACACGTAAAGACTGGTTGGCCTGTTTTATAGTCATTAGGCAAAAGAGAGGAACATAATTTTATGAAAATCGGAACAGACTCATTAGATAAAGGAAGGGCAGTCCCATTATAGTATTTAGTCTCTGAATCGTTTATCCGGCCTCTCATAACGCAATTCTCAAGAGATATTTTCAGAAGTATCTTAATTAATAAAAAAACTCTTAAATGAGTACCTGAAAAATAACGTAAATTACAAATTTCATGGTTCGAAGCTGAAAATATGGATAAATTAAAACTGATCCAAACCCGGATTAAGAAATTATGAGATAGATAAATGAAAATACACGATCGCTAATGATAATGATAAACAAGGGGATTATAAAATAGTAATTCATGTTTTGTTACAAATGAAAAAAAACCAATCAATATTTTTATTTAACAGATATCATGGGAAATTAAATATATTAATTTTGTGTTTTTTTTGCAAATGTATAATGCTTGGTTCTATAATTGATTGTTATCGTATCGCGGCTGCGGCTTCCACGTCGGATTATCTTATAAATATTATTGTTTTATTTTCCTTCAGTAAGATAAAAAATGAGATAGATTTTTAGTTCAAAAAAATTAATTGAAAGTCTATAATTTTATTTAAAACCAAATTCTTAAATTCTATGAAATTAAAATAATTAATGACCTTACATAAGAGTTGCAACAAATACGTTTAAGGTTGTTATTATGCTGCTCTTAATCAACAAATTTTATTATTTATTTATCTTCCCAATGTGTTAACATGAACTAATGTGATATAATGTGTTAAATTATGTATTAAGAGTCGTTATAAATATGGGACGAACAAGTCATTATTTTTAAGAATATAAGAAAATCATATCATAATATAATATAAAATTAAAACCCTGCGAGAGTGGGGAGAACACCTGCTTGTGACAATAATTGACTATTTTGAATAGACTTTACATTTTCAAAACTAACTTTTTTTATAATTGTGTTATTTTTTTCACTGCAAGGACGTTTTTTGATCCAACTAAATTTAAAATTTTTGAGTTTCAAGTATGAGACAAAAAAAGAGATGCGCATGCTCGTGTAATTTTTTTAATGGCTGTAGAAAAGTCTAGTAAGCGGGTACAACATGTTTGCGTTTTAAGGAAGATCAAAAACCGATATAAATCCGGTTCCAATATATTTGCTCAACGTATAAAGGACAATTTACAACAACGAAGTCTCTTTAAATTTTGTAGAGCATAACAGGCTTAAAAAGTACGGAATTTACGAAATATGCAAAAGCACCATATTTCACAAAGTAAACAGCTAATCATTTCATAAAAAATAAATCATGCGGTAGAAATCCTACTACATCGATTACAAAATAAAAAACAATCAATGTTTGTATCATCGCTCGATGAAAATTCACTTTCCCATTGCCTAAACATTTTTCTACTACACTAAAGAGCATAAGATTTTATCATAAGAAATACATGCAACCATGTTGAACTTTTCCCAGCGAGTTTTATCGATTACTTCTACGTTATTCGATATCAAATTTGTGATGTTTCCCAATTTATTTGAATTCATATTTTATGAACGCGTGTAAATTAACAAATTCAAGGTGAATTATCAAATTGAAGATCCAAACAGAATAATGAAGATCGAAGAAAGTTTTTTTTACAAAAGAAATATATTCTGGGCCATGTATTAAGGCGGGAAATTTTTGAAGAACGCCAAGCTACGTAATCACTCCTTTAGCTTTATGATACTTGTTCCAAATTGTTCTGAGTAAGTACTTTTACCAAGGATCAAAGAATTTATTGCACCGTGTACAAGAAGGATCAGGGATAAATTGAGCTCAGACCTAAAGGTCTGACCAATGGCGGAAATGACCTAACTGTCAATCATTCCTGCAATATTCTACTCCCAAATTATCGAATTATTCATACACGACATAGAGAACACTTCTGAAGAGGAGCAAAAGATGATTCAGAGCATCAACTAAAAATGCCACTTCGAGGTTGTAAAAATGTGAGAGAGCATCTTAAAAGAAAAAAATACTAAGAATCTCGTTTTCCGACAATCCTACCCCATGTGAAAAAAAAACACGCTTAATCATTTCTTTTTCACAAAAGTGAATAGATTATTATGAAAAAATAATGTTAATATTTTCAAATTATGGCTGTGGCTGAGCTTTTGCATATTATTCGTGTGTTATAATCAACGATATCATAGTTCCAAGGTTTAACGTATGTATTTGATTTGCAATCTCACACGGAAAAATCGGTAAATAATAAAAAAACAAGAGAATTCATGGAAAATATACGTTAAAATATAACACGGTATTCAGTCTAATTGCGAAATAAATATGAGTTTTATTTACAGATTAATGAAGGTGAAGCCTTCCATATAATTTTTTAGTTTTACAGTAAGGCATTTAGTTACATAAAATCTACTTGGATGGCAGATATATATCAGACTGTACCACGAAGAGGTCAGATATTGGAGAGCATGAATTGATTTTTGAAAATAATACAATAGAACTTGAATGTTTTCATGAATATTATTTTATACCGGTGCTGTTTAAAGCTGATAATTAGCTTTGAAACAACGTTTTGTAAACATGATATTTTTTTTATGCGCATGTGTGACTTTGACTGTCTTTTCCTTTAAGGATTTTTAATTTATGGTGTTTAAATTTAATTTCTTGTTAATAATAATAATTTTAGTGTTAATTATATTTATATTCTATGCTTAATCTTAATTAATTAATGCGCATTTTATTGTCTTTAATATTGTTTCTCCTTCAACCTTTTTATTACATATTTCCTCCTTAATCCGAACTGAAACATTTGAACGGGACTTTATTTTCAATAAATTATATGTATATGCAGTTTTAATTCTGTTCAGATTGCAAAGTTGTATGCAACTGATATACGAATCAACGCGTTAAAATCGTTATGATATCCTTAAGATATACGTTTGATTAATATAATAATATTAAATTTCTCGTTTTTATAATATTTTTCGCCATTGTTTTGAAAAGTTGTAACATACAACTGTTTTGATGATTTGCTAAATCATTTACCGCCCGCCGCATTAATTTGATTACCGTATTTTCCGGTAAATAACGCTCACCTAATAGATAACGCGCATCCCAATTTTCGTAAAATTTTGAATCGGCCTTTTGTCGAATAGATAACGCGCACCTAGCTGATAATGCGCAGGGGGTGCACTACAAAGGAGTTTTTTTCTGCGAATTCAAACATAAACGTATTCAACAGATCAACACAACAACG
>SGJC01001181.1:0-13530 GCA_009887335.1 Henneguya salminicola
TTGAGGTAAGCCTTCCACCCATCCGAATTTATTTTTGTTCCACGAACAATTCTTCATAAAATAATTTCAGTGAGGACTGCTTCGGTTCTTTCATCGACAAACTCTATAAAAAATGTTCGCTCCCCATCTGTGCGGCTTTCTATTCTACCAAAAATCCATTGCTGTTTTAAAATTCGGCCCCTATTATATTTTCTTCTAACTAGAAGACTTTCATCCATCTCCACGATAGAGTTTGGTCCGCCGATTGCCGTGTAGCCACCCACAATAAAATACTCCATATAGAGATCCCTGCAGAACCTTGACCAATCAGTAATAGTCTGCTTAGCAAAATTAAAATCTTCAACAATAAAATTTTGGGGATATTGTTTTGCCCAAAGGTGTATTAGGAGTAATATTTGTCCCAAGCTTAATTTGGATGATTTAAAAAAGGATCCATGCCGAATGGACCTTGTTTGGTCGCATTTCTTTTTATAGAACCCCCAAATTTGACCATCCTTTGTTCTGCAGTTAAGGACAAGATCATCTCATTCCTACATTTTTTGCACTTCTGTTCTGTCGATAGAAAATTTTGTGACCTGAGGTAGCTAATTGTATTTTCTTGGCTTAAACAAATTTGAATTATATCTAGCAACTTCATTATATTCTCTACCGCGCAGTCTCTGTATAAAAACACGGGCATGAATTCGATACATCTTCCCGCGCGATTCCATCCGCAAAAAGGGTAAAATATTTTAAACAAAGTAAAAATACATACAATAATATAAAAAAAGTGACGGTACTATTCTAGGATTTAGCCCAATTTTTAAAAACATGAAATTTTGTGACTAATATTAATAATACAAAGCTACATTCGATGGATGAATTGGCACAATTTTCGTTTTAATCAAGAACGCTATTTTATAGTTTGTGATTCTAAAACATTAAATTCGACAAGGAGAAAATAAAATTAAGTCTGAATTTAATAAGGCGATTTATGTCAGAAAGAAATTGACAATGATCTGATTGTAACGATTTAATATTTTTATTCCCGAAGGCATTGGATGAATTAACATTAAAAAAATAGCTGAAGAGCTTGCTACAATACTAAAAATTTACCCATGAAATTCTAATTTTCTTTATTTATCCAAAATAGAAATGTTGTAATTAAAGATTAATCGATATCCATCCATTATACACCAATTTACGTGAAATATACGAACAGTAGCGACAGTAAACGATGGGATATTACAAAAGAGAAAAATTCTAAACCTATTTAAGGTCGATTATCCGAACATTTTTGATTTAACTTTTGGCCTGACAGAAATATCGAAAAATCTGAGAGCGTGTATTACATTCTTTTAAGACACATCATTCGTATGCCATGGATCTAATGCCTCACATAATTATCCCCTTAAAAAAACTTACTGCAGTTTTAGAAAATTCATTTTTTTAAAGTAAATTTACAGCTGCGCCGTAATCTACTTCTAAGCGGACTAATCTGAATTCGTTTATTTTCGCAAATGGTCGTCCGGTAATTTCTAATAAAAAAATGACATTAAAAGAACGCCTGCAAACTGGATAGCTAGTTATGGCAAGCCAATATCGATTGTAGAAGAGGATCACTGCCCGCCAGTATTGCGGGAAGCGTTTCAAAATGCACAATATAAACTATCCCAATGGTCCACTATTGATAAATTGTTGGACATCCATAGAAATTAAAGTTATTAATGGATCCCTCGTCCCTGAACTACTGATGACTAGAATTTGCAAAATGCGGTGCTTGAATGGGTGGATGTTGTTTAACGTCTCTTTTCTGTAATTGCCACTGAGTTTTTTTTCAAAAGTTTGCGACAGACTGGGATATTACTATGAAAATTCAGGCTTTTGTAGCAAACAACGCACCAAATATGGTTTCAGCTGTTAATAATATTAGGTTTGCTCATAGTCTGCAGTTTCCCACACTGGGTAAATTTAAGGCCGCAGATACCGAAACGTTGTTTGAAACTTAAACAGAGTGAAGCGAATAAAACCGAATTGCATAATTTTAATGCGGGGCCTAACATTGCATAAGCCACAGTAAGATGCTCAAACAATAGGGAATATTTTTTGTACTATGCTCATAGTCTACTGCAGATTATAGAGAAAATGGCTGTCTACACGCCACAGGGACAAATGCAATATAAAAGTGTAACACTATAGGTAAGGAATTTGGAAAAATATTTCAAAATAGGTCGAAGTTTTAGAATAGCGAGGCCAGGCTCCGGTCGTGCTTGGTGGTCATAATAATATGCCGCGTATTTGAACACTTATCTTCATTGACATATCGCCTGTTTGTTAATGATAAGGATTCAGGCTACATGATCAGATTAGAACAAGTTGCTTTTGATAGGGCGTTTCTAGTATGACAAGTATTGGAATATTATAGATGGCTATGCCCCCTAACCGACAATATAAAAACTTGAGGTGCTTGCCAGATGATTCACAATAAAAACTTGATCATTTATTTAACAGAAAACATCAGTTGTGGCTAATGCAAAAAATAATACAGATTGTACTAATAAAAATGATGAAAAGCATTTTGAGCTAATGAACTCTGATCCAGACGAAGGGATTGAAAACAGTTCTGAGGAACTAGACCGTTATAAAAGCAAGAAACAGCTAGAGAATCTGTTGATTCACTAAAATAAAGAGGGTGGTCGTAATACACATCAATATTCTTAATTGGCATTGTATGCCATGACGGTTCTGTGCATACTATCAAACCTCCATCCCACATGAACGATTATTTAGCTCAGCTTGGTACATCGTAAAGACGCTTTCATCACTTGAATTAAATAATGTTAATATGTCCACGTGCTTGAGTATTAGTCATATGACAACATTTGAGGATAAAAATTTTTTCCTATTTTTTTTCCACACAAATTTTTCGTAACATTTAAAAACAGAAGTCTTAGCTATTTAATTGATAACAATTATTAATTAATCGGTGCCGCCCCTACTGTTTAGGATATCGTATTCAAAAAAAATCTTTTGATTGAATTTTGAAAAAGAGTTTAAACTAAAGATTAGGCATGTATTCCATCCATGGTTTCGTCGAGTCTTACAGGAGCCTAAATCAGTTCACACAGAATCGGTGAGTTTCGGATTTAAGATCTTAAAAAAAAATTTAGCTGTCCACTAGTTTTAATATAAATAGTTCCAATATTGAGCCCCAGCACATGCTTGAATTGCTCATAATACCTCTTATTAGGTTTCACATTTAGTAAATAATTAACTCCACAAGAAAGATCCCTCATATATAATTATATTGTCATATAAAAGTAATTTTGCTTATTCTTAAATAGAATGTTATTGTTTGATCCTTCCTAATTTTTTTTTAAATAAAAAATACTCCCCTCACATTCTGTTCGATTATTGAACGGTATTTTATCATATTTGACACAATATATGTATTTTAAATTTCCAAATAACAAGCTATGCTTTTGCCTTTTTTAGCAGAGTTCATGGTATAATGTGGGCACTCGAAAGGTGCATGCGCATTTTTTTTGTTAATTTGGGGATTTAAGGAAGTTTAACGTGAATGTATTAAACTAGATTCATCTTTTTTTGCAATTTTCATTAGTCACCTTACTTCATTAATAGAGTTTTATAGACATTCTTTATAATGAGTATTTTTTATCGACCGTGGAGTTTATTTATTTATGCTTCTCAGATTGAGAATTTGAGTGTATTTTTATTTCGTTCAAATGGCTCTTTATATTGATTGCGTTTTGGGTTTTCGGACTACTGGGATGAATTATTTGACATATGGCCACAGCCACGTATATCCATGGTAATTAAGTATGCTATTATCATTTTAATGTAAATTTTTGCGTTTTCTCATAGATTCTAACCGACTTTGAGGCAGGTGTCAATTACACACACACTCTTAAAAATTAGAACTTCGGATCCAGATTTAGCTTTTCATAATTTTCAGATTTTCCTTGGCCAGCATGACATTTGTCTTGCTTGTGAATTTCATGAAAATAATTTGTATACCATGTTTATCGAAAATTTTTTCACAAGAGAATGTACTTGATCGGATATTGAGAACGAATCGATTGGGGTTGTTTGCAAGCTCATAACATTTTAGTACTGAATTCGTGATGGTATCGAGTAATTGAGCTTCAAAAAAGCTAGGGCGAGAGGGATTTTCTCGAGATTTTCTCGACGCCGACTTGTGGTGGCAAAGTACATTCAAGTTTCTTAACTATCTCATTCCGGAGGAAATCAAATATGAAAAATCATAAATAAAAGCAAAATAAGAGAAAGACACAAAATAAACCCGAAAAGACTAATACTATGTTATTGTGGGTGGCAGAAGTAAATCTGGTTTATATTGTTTAAGAAATTCTTCTGAAACAATAAGTTTTTTAGATTGCATTGTAGTTATTTCATGAATTTTTTGCTTTATGAGTTTCTTCGATATTTTTAAATTATCTGGATAAAGTGATTCATATGTATATTTAAATTCTTCAACTAATTTTAAAATTCCAATATTATTATGAACAATAGTTATTAGTAAGGGTAAACCTATTATTTAAACATTTCATTCATACCATGGTCTGGAAACAATTTTTCATATCTAACGATATCAGTTTCAGATTTATTTTGAACTGATGGTTGAATGCGGCTAGCCTTACTCGCGTTAGCATACCTCCCATTATCAAAATAAAATTACGGTATAATTTTAGCTCGCCTAATGGTGAGTGCGCTGTGAAGTTCCCCCTTATCATCTTTACAAACACAAAATCGACATATGCACAACGGTTTTAATCGTTTAAACTGTTGAGATTGGTTCGAAGGAGCTTGTTTTTCATCTTTTTTAAGCTACAATTAGTGCATGCAATGTACTGGATCAGAAACACTATCTTCAGAATCTTTAATTCCTTCATCATCAGATAAATATCCATGAGGAACAATAAAACTATCGGCGCTATCTTCACCTTCAGCTACATCAAGTTCTTGCTCGTGATCCTCAAATAAAAAGATTAATATTACTGATTCAGATACTAAATCTTCTCCTGGTTCATCTACCCACTCCAAATCGCTTTCAATTTCATAATCAAGAATCTATTATATAAAAAAAAAGAAAACGGAGTCAAGAGCAAAAGGTTTTTTCCCTGTAATAATTGCGCTTTTTTTGGACCATGTTCCATAATAAGGCGGCCGAAAATTTTCATAAAATTTCAGAAATTTAGCTTTGAAAATAGTGTTTTCGGATGTTGATGAAAGGGTCCTTGATTTTATATTTTTTGATTTCCAATAAATTTTAATATTTTTTAAAACTATAGGTCCTCCAGTCAAAATTTCATTATCGAATAGATCAGGGTCGATACGTCTTAATTCAATGAATGGATCGCGGTATGCCATTCCAGGTTTTAATTCGATTGGCTTAAATTTACCTACTTCAACTCCGAACATCTTAAACTTATTTATTAATAAAAACAAATGTCTCTTTTTCTTCCGATTTTGTAAAATAACTAAATATTTTCTTTTGTCTATTTGATTGAGGAGTGTTTTCCTATAGACTTAACTTTATAAAAAAGCTACTTTATTTTTCTTGTCGGACTTTTCGTTGACTTTTTGAATATTTCTATGTAAAGAAAATATAAAAACTCATGTTCGGTATTATTTTCCCCAATTTTAGCAGAGTCAGATGATATATTTAATTCCAACAATTCAGGCTGCATAATATAAAATATCTGAAATTTAAGACAAAATGTCGGGCAGAAAAGCGCGAACACAAAACGAGTCTGCGCGGGAAATATAATTGCGTTAAAGAGAATATTTTATAAAAATTACCCAACTATTAAATTAAAACAGTGGCATAAAAAACTAAACAGCCCTCAAATCAGATTATTTCATTATATCTCAAAAATCGGTTAGCTTCATTTCGCCGCAGCCGTTTTGTTTATCTGTATAAATTGACATAGATTCTATTAAATAAAAATTCGATTAATTAATTAGTATTTTAAAATATTTTGATTTTGTAGAGTTGTCTTTCACTGCATTTATCAGAATAAGCCTATTTCCTGCATGAAGAGTTACTATTTTTTTGCACACTCTTTTTAGTAAATGTTTGAAATTAAATTTTTAATAATTTTTTTTATAAAAGTATCCCAAATTTTAATATTTATTTTCAAAATAATTTTTAAAATTGTTATTTGATATGTAATTGAATCTATCGATCTATTCTACTATGTAAAATTGTTGGTGGAAATTAAGATATCACTTCAATAAAAAAAAGTAATGGTACTGTCAACAAAGACTATTTATTTCAAAAAAATGAGAAATTAAAGCAATTTAAGAGAAAAATAAAACTAATGACAGACTGAGCCTGCGTACTTAACATCAATGATATAAACGTACCAACAAAATTCAATTTCTCGTTGTCCGACAATTTGCGCAATTGTAGCTACCTTCATGTTATCCGTTGAAGAGATCTAAATTTTACCAAGCGTTCAATTAAGTATCGTAAAAATATACCAACAAAGCGGACTAATATCACATTACTTGCAGGTTGATTAAATATGGCTTATATTCTATGTTGAAGATGGTATTTCTCAATTTGCCAATTCACCCTAATTCTTGGGGTGACACTTTTTTAATAACTATTAATGATCCTTTTGTGATCATTTACTCATGCACTGTTGGATCGAAGACTTAAATCATACCAAACACCCAGGAAAATAAACATATCAAAATCTACAGTTTTTTATTATAATTATTTTCGTAAGCATTTTTTAAAATTTTAAGAATAAAAATTTTTTTAATAATATTTTAAAACAATATTGTCTGTCACGCTCAATCGCGTCTGAGTATGCGCAGCATATAACTAATATGGCGGCTTTGGCTAATTTTTAATTTTGAAATGATTTAGATTGTTTTTAATATTAAATATATTTAAAAAAATTTCTGTTTGTCACTCTCAAAGCCTACAATGATTTGTTTAAGTGCTTTTAATGATGGAAATTCAATTTTCAAAGCTTGAACCATGAATTACCGCCACAACAAGGCGTAAATGAAGTTCCACCAAAATTAATTTTTTTCTCTCTGATTACTACGAGTGAATAAAGGGAAACTTCCATTTAGGCGGGCCCTGACTACCTTTTTCTATATCTCCGATCTTCACAAGTTCTTTTTATTAGGTGAACCATGATCAAATCCCAAAAACTTCAATAATTCTTCTCTAGATATAATATGACGGGGAGCGAAGTGACCCAAGTAAAAAAAAAATCAATTAAGTGGAACTTGAATTGAGACGGGGCGCGACCGCTTGCAAAACCCACCTAGTTATTTATGTCTGATTAATACTCAGACAAATATGTATGAATTATTTAACAAACATCAACACTCTTATTAGCGGGGTTGGAGGTTTGGATGAAATCTATGATTGTTTATTTTCCAAGCGCAAATATAACCGTCGATATATATTTGGTCAAGAATGGATTTGTTGGCGTCTAGAAAGCTATAATGATTTCAACATTTTCACGAATATTTTCTGAAAAAATCGTTCAAAACTCTTATCCCATTAAATTGAGGGATAGATTGAAAATGTACCGATCATTTTTTCCAAACGCTGGGGATCAGATGTCGATTGATTATGTTTAGTACACCCATTTGGCAGTTAATCACTCAAGAAACCCTTTATACCCCAATTTTCCTCAAAACTACACACATTTATTAAAAAAATTTGACAACGGACCCAAAGTAGATTTCAATCTATTCCCCGCAATCGCGCAAAGCCATATTTCTACAAATATTCTATTTTAAAATATGAAATGAAAAAAAATAATAATTTAAATTTATTATTATCACACTTCCTGCAATTTAAAACCAGAAGTAATTTTTACCTAAAATTGTGTATTTAAAAGCAAATAAAATTTAGCCACAACTAATTTAATTGGAAATAAAAGAAAAATTTAATGAGAAAACCTAAAAAAAACTAATACCAAGCCTCAAACTGTATTCTTTATGAATATTAAGGATTTCAGAATTAATATATGCCTTTGTAAAAATCACCAACGTTAAAATAATTAAATTATTTACTATAATCTTCAATTACATTTTTATTTATTTAACTTTTAAGGAGTGGCAGGGGCTGTAGACACTACACGAGGAACTAATAAAAAAAAGAACCCAATATGTTTGTTTAAAGTAAAATAATGTATGAGTCAATTCCCTTTATTATTTACTAAAATTTTCAGCACATATTGGGGCATCAATTTTATAGCGATTAACCGACACGCCTGGCAAAAGCTATCGGAGGGCCTCGCCTCACTAGATCCGTCATGCTGCGAAAATTGTATATTAAGTGGAGTCTAAGACATCTCTCCTCTTTAATGATCGGTATGTATTTATTAAAAAATGGCAGTGAACCAAAGAATAAAAGCTAGAAATTACGACATCATTTTTTCCTTCATTTCAACTTTATTTCTTTAAAAATGTGAAAAATATTATTACATATTAACTTGCCTCTTGTAAAAAAAATATTTGCGGAATATTCGCTGCACGAAAAAATCTCAACAAACGTTTGCAAGAAACAATGAGGTTATCACTGCCACAAAAATAATAGGTGTGCGATACCTATTAACCAATAAAATGAGAGTAATACAGCGTTCCAGCTATAGAGTTTTAGAATTAGCTGTAAATAGAACGCAAGAATAGTTTGGATTAAAATTTGCAATATTTCTAAGTTATTTGGGTTCATACCAGACATTTCGATAGCCTCGTATCAACTAGTTTTTCGACCCTCGTTTTATCTGCTTCTATTTTTAGAAATGTAGCATTGCTGAGTACGTTATTTGAAATGTTTGCCCTAGCCATGACACGACTACGTTAATATTTTACTACATTGACTCTAGGTCCATATTTATGACACTTGGTATCCTCGTTTCTTTTATTTTGATATCCTTTTTACTGGGGAGTTAAAGATTTTTGAATTTCCCCTCTCTGGTGTTTGATAGATTTCTGACTTTTACATCTTTCTACTCACCCAACCTTTCTAAATCTGATGGCTTTTTAACAATCTCATTAAGTTGGCTAGAGGTCGATTCGGTGCCTACAATCTCCAACTCAGAAAAGAAATGAGATTCCTTAGAAGCAGAGCCTTTAATTTATCGCGTACAAGGCAATCTGGGGAATGCATCGAAATTTCCTTACTCGCGCCCTCAGCCGCTAAATTTAAGCATGCGAAATAATACATATCTGTTTGTCCATCCTGGTCTTGATTTAATAAAATATTGAAAGGGGGGAGGCATAAAGTTTCATCTTTCCTGTGTAATCTGGTTAATCTTTTGGTTGTTTTTTTCGGTAGAGTCATGCATATTTTTTTTATAGTAAATCAACTGGTGGTGTTTATTTGCGTTCTCATTAAAAAACCCAACGAGGGGGGGGGGCTCGTTTTTGCGAAGTAGTTCCTTCCAAGACATTACATGATATCTCCAATACTCTTCTTCTATTAGTGCGTCAATTCCCATTTTTTAAATTAATTCTTTCTTTTACATTGTAATCATCCCTTTTACAAAACTCTTCTAAATATAATGTCATGCCTCTACTTATCTCTCTTGGTAGCCTGATAACAGTTACAGCATATAATATCTTTATTTTTTTTATTTATAATTAATCAAAAATTTATATTCAGTCAAAAAGGAAGCCTTAATAGGGTTCACGATAATTTTATTCGGACCTCCGATCGAGGGAAAAATGAAAAAGGAACTAAATTTAAAATTTAAATGTCTCTCAAAATTAGACAGCAAAAACGAAGATCTCATATGCGCTAAAAATAATCCCAATCATGAGGGTCGAAAAGTTGAGATAGAGGGGAAAAAAGCCCTGACCCAAATTAAACACCTTTCTTAAGTTATTACAATACCCCTCAGCAAATTTTTGACCCAATCAGTTCAAAAATTAATAAAGCTGCAACTTTAATCTTGTTGTTTGTTCACTCATTAAATGGAAGTTTCAAGACAACGAATTGTATCAATTCCGATTTCCTCTCTTCTAAGAGTATTGGATATAATTATTTGGGAGGACTACAAAAAACTCTGATGTAAAAATTTTCTACTTTTTGAAAACGGTGCTACTGAAGAGCGAATTTAAATTTCTGCAGTATCTCAAACCCTTGATCTAATAGTTTCCACAAAAAATTATTTGTACAGATGGAACATTCAAATTGTTTCACACATCTTTGAAAAACAATTTACAATAAATGGAATCAAAAATAAGGATAGGATACCCATACAGTATATGTCATACCGCCAAAAAAAAACGAAAAATAAGGATAAATATTAAAAAAAATCGCCGTGTTCATTCTCTAGGCTCCTTTCAGTTATATTACAACTTTAAAAAGGCAGCTTCAAAGCCATTCATTGAGTTAATTACAAAGATCTCAGTTCGATGATGTTTCTTGTTTGTGGAATGTATTAAAAAAAATTAATATAATTCCTGATTTAAAAAAGCCTATTGAAATAAATAAAATGCCAACCTGATAGGAAAATGAGGCAGTCAGTAAAATTGAGTTTCGTACCAGTTCAGAGCATTGTGCAATCTTTTATTCGTGCCGATGAACTTGGATTTCTTTACAATAAATGAAGATTTATTGTCATCTGTAATTGACTACTTTGAGAGGATATTGGGGCTGGAAAACATAGATGAAGACCTAGAAAACCGATATCTCCCCCTAGATTTGTCATTTTGTCGTAAAGGATGGCATTAAAAAAAGCAATATATTTGAAACTTAGCAACATTTCTTTTCGTTATTTCGATGAGCTCATAATGCAATAATTTTAAAATTTATGACGGACGCAAAAAGAACAGAGTCGAAATGAAATAACAACCAAACAATTTTATTGTCAAGTTTTTTTTTCGCCGACTGTATGTATAAATCCTTACTGATATCTTTTAGGATGAGTTTCACCAGACCTCCCACAGTCCACGCCGACGCCAGGTAGGCAATATCGCCAAGGTTAGCGTTACTAGGAGATAATCTCAGACCAAACCTCATACATAACCACTTCCCCTGGGGGCACTATGCCACACAGGGGTGGGCTCCAGGTATTCGTGTAAATAACAGAACGAAATCTAGAAAAATATACCAAGATTAAACGATTAAAATATTATGAAAATGGTGACAAAGATGGTTATTGGAGTATTTGAGAAGAGGGATCTGTGTCCTACTTTCAGGATACAATCTATCAGTCGAATTTGATCAAGTTCTATTCAGAAACCCTATTAATGTATTATTTATGCTCAAGCAAAAATTATAATACGGTTACAACAAAAATTAATTTTAAGATATTTATTAAACCATTTGAAATCCCTAAGTGCCATGCATAGTCCCAGTTATATTGCAAAAAAAAAAAATAGAATGCCTGGACCCACCGATTGAAAACGAAAGGCTTGCTCGAAGAAATACTTATTTTAAAGTAATATGGTAGCAAACTTACCACTGAGCCTTAAATGAAACATAATATGGAGATCCCGCTGCCTCGAAGACCCAAAACATCTACATATTTTGTGGCAACAATTTGCCCAAAGGGCTTTGAAGAGTTAAAGTACAAACATCAATCTTCTTTTTAGCACTAGAAAATTAAAAACGTATTTTGTTATAAAGCTAAATTTTTTTACAAATTATTCCGAAAGATCATAAAAGGTAAAACGCACAGGCATTGTATTTTCTGGGTTGTATTAAACAATTATTTGAACTAGGTATTTTTTTCAATCTTAATATATTAAACCTATTCAACAATAGATTTTTTAATGAATCAAATATAAAAGTATCGTAGTTAAACATTTAATAATTGCTAACATTTATGATTTATTTCGCAGTGTTTTATAAAAAAAATATAATGAAACTCTCAAATTGAATTATTTTAATCGTTTATTAAGGGTATTTGATTAAGAATTCCAACACAATCTCAATTCTATAGTTATACCTACAAAGCTGCAAGTTAAATATAGTATGTAAGCTCCAGTCTATCCTATTCATCAATGTTTCTTATTCGTGAGGATTTAAATATTTTACATATTGTTTCAATTTCGAGAAAATAAGATTATTGGACTTTGATAACAGAAATTAAGATTGTAGGTATACTAATGAGCCATTATTTTACACAATATCTTGTTTTACGGTTTTTTGTGAAATTTGAGGAAATGTAAAAACAAGAATCTATATAAACAGGACACATGATTTGTCCACATTTCCATTTATTTCAACAATAATATTTGATCTTAATTTTAAAATACCTTTTCATAAATTTTCAGCGTTGTTATTTGTTTTAATAAAAATAATTGATTTATTTTCGGTCTAATCGTTTCGGAAAGGAACGAGAGATATTAAGCGGGTATGTGTGTGCCAATCTTAAATGTATTCTTTATTTTCCACCCAGATCAGTTTTATTTATTTGAAAGAGAGGTATTTTCGTTCGAGTTTTGGATCCTTGATCAAAACCTCTTTTACGCTTTACTTTAAGGACAGTTCTTAGTTGATAATGATTGGAGGTTTATTATCTTGCCCACGATGCTATATATTGAAGTATCGAGAATTTAGCTTTCGCCTATCATTTTGTAATTGATGTTTTCAGCCTTATTGGACGTATTTTTACACGCAACATTATTCAAGATAGATTAATTTTTGCCTCATTCGTTACTATTTTACAAAATCATTAATTAAGCAATTAGTAATATCGCTCACCTAATATGATAAAAATTTCCTCAATGATTATATGGGGTGAATGATTTTTACGGGATTCGAAATTCGGTATCAAGTATGAATTTCATCGCAATTTAAGTAATCATATTTTATTCCTCATTTTCTTTAACTATTGATATTCATTTGATTACCTCAGCTACTTCTTTTATTCTACCTTCATTTTAGGAAACTATTTTATTTCTGACATTTTTATGAAATTCCCAAAAGATCTTTCAATATTTTTTAGGTTTTTTTTCATATATTTTGGCTGATATTCA
The DNA here is from genome assembly GCA_009887335.1 of Henneguya salminicola. Classification (NCBI taxonomy): domain Eukaryota; kingdom Metazoa; phylum Cnidaria; class Myxozoa; order Bivalvulida; family Myxobolidae; genus Henneguya; species Henneguya salminicola. Next base: position 12,991 of record SGJC01001181.1, read on the forward strand.
ATTATTCAAAATAAAACGGGTAGAAAATTTTAAAATATTTTCCATACTTATTGTTTCATTTGCAAAATTGTTTACACCGTCTAAACTATATTTATTGGAAATAAAACATTCCTATTCATCTTGATTTAAATTATCAATTAATTCTAATTTGTATGTTGTAACAATACATCTTCTTTTCATTTTATTGACATGACGATAATTATTATTAAAATATCGAATTTGATAAAATATTGTTAAAGAAGAATGTCATTCAAATTTTGTATGACAAGAAAATTTTTTTGCGAGAAATAAAGGCGCCCTATTCATACATATAATTTTATAAATTCTTTTTCACTTTAAAAATTATTTAAATTTTGATAAAGATTATCTAGGTTATAGATCATACAAAAATATCGAAGCAGGACGTTTTGGCGCGGGGCGGATTTTTATAAATTTAAACCCCTTAAACTAAGCCTATAAAATATTTTAAATTTAAAAATCATAAAAAAATTAAAAATTAATAAAAGTTAAACATCTGCTAAATACTGTAAAATTTCTAAA
>SGJC01001184.1:0-10441 GCA_009887335.1 Henneguya salminicola
AAAAACTAAAAAATATATAACTGCGACATGCATTTTGTTTAAAAATTTTGTTGATTTTTTTAGAAATACAAACTTATAATTAAATAAACTTATTGACCGCAATTACTTAACCTCATTTCGCTTACCACCGTCGCCCCTAACAAGTAGGAACGACGCTGGCTTACTCATGGGTCAAGTAATTTGCACCAAGAAAATTAAAGCATCTATTTATGATGCGCACGCGCGTCGTTGTCGTTGGAGTTTACCTATAAAACTAAGAAAATCTTAAACGCATTAAAATGAAATTTCCGTCCTGGCCGGTGCTATTTGTACACCCGTAAGTAAGAATCGTTGAAAATTAGATTACAGAAATACAAATTACGCCGGGTCCTTAAGTAAACTTCAACCCACTTTGAATACACAAGACAATTATTTATTTAGAGCTACTTTCGTATAAAATATTTTTTTAGTTGTATGTGTAATTAAAGCTGAAAATGACAAAAATCAGTCAGATATCTATAAATTTATTCCGCTAAAATTGGTCAATTTTAAAGGCGAGATCTTGGTACTTTTTCAAAGAATGAGAAGTCCGCCCTAAATTTCATCTTTTGCTAATTTCGAGACAATAATTCTCGAGCTATTTAATGTTTAGCAATTTTACGGTGTAATATTTGATAATTATTAAATGATAAATAATTGATGAATTAAAAATTATTTTATACAAAAAATAAGCCGATAAAAATAAATAATTGAACGGAAAATTCAAAAGCGATGCAATGCGTCAGTTGCGGAATACGGCGATACCGAATATAATCTGCTTCTTTACAATTGATTAATTTTGACTTCACCTTTATATTTGTGTATATTCATTGTTGACTGCATGATTCAATTAATAATTAAATAAAAAACAGCTAAATTGATTTTATTCAAATTGGAGCAACTTAATTTGATATTAATGTAAAAGTTTTGCCAAATAATTGATTGATATATATAGTATTATAAAAAACATGGGTATTGGTTAAGCTGGCGCCCCTGTTTTCGCATGCGCCTAACAAAATGGCAATTTTAACTTATTATTTTTTTTTTATTATGAAAATCCATCAAAAGATATATTTATTCTCGTTTGTTTTTAATATATTTATTCATTTTTTTGTATAAATATTTTTCGACTCAAATTGAAAATTATATCAAGTATATAATTAAAAACTAAAAAGAATGCAAATTCTAATATAATTTTAGTTACCATCCGATGGGGTGTTGATATGAGGCTTCATGAAGAAAAATACAAAATCGATTCCAAAGTTCTTCTTGATGTCGAGATTTCCACATAAATTCTGCTAAATGAGATTCTAATAGTGCTGGAGATGGTACACGCATATTTCTTAAAAGCTTCAGTTTTAGATTTCCCCACACACTTTCAATATTTTGTGTATGAACATTGTTTTCGGATACAAAATTAGTTGAATAGTTAACTTCTTCATGTATCAGTCCGTCTTCTTCCCAAAATCTTCTATATGCAGGCCATTGATCGCTGCACGCAACTGACCCAGGAGTGACATTGTCTCTTATTATTGGCAAGAGTGTATTTGCGTCTCGTCTTTTAACATGATACAACCTAACTTTTTTTTGATTTGTAACTACCATCTGGTTGTTTATGACATTCAACCATCCCAAAAATCAAAGAACCAGCGATTCGTCTTCCAAAATTTCGGTTAATATTGACTTCTTCACCACCTTCTTGCATATTGGTAAACTCTCGTAGGTCATCTGTCGAGATAGCTTCATTTCCCTGGAGCCTTCTTCCTCTGTTATACATACGCCTCCCACGAAAAAGACTTTCCTCAATTTGAATGTCTATTCTGGGAGTTTCCTCGCTGGGACCTCTACCATGACCATCACCCAACAATGTATGATGCACTATTCCATTTTCAAACTGACAGAAGTTGTGCCAATCTACCACAGTAGGTTTTGCCAATCATAGGGTTTCGATAGGGTCAACTATTGGTCTCTGTGCAATAAAATGGAATCCAATCTGCAATATTTTAGCAGTTGAGATTTTACAATTGGATCTTCTAGCAGAATCCAAATAAGCCAAAAATCCGCCGGTTGTAGGAGATAAAGTGGTTTTGCAGGATTTACATTTTAAACAGTCAATCCTCAACACATCCTGTCCTTCCTCTAAAAATCTCTCCGCATTTTTCTGAGTAAGATTTCGCTTTCTTGTTGATGATTTAAAGCCTTTATTTGGATCTCTACAATTTGCATTGTGACATGTAAGATTGAGTTGTGAAATCGTTTCAGAATCGAAAATTAAATTATGTTCCAATAAAAAAGAATGGAAAAGTTAAGAATTATTTATAAGATTGTATAATTTAGGTTCGGCCATTTAATATTTGTTTGCGCATGCGAAATCAGGGAGCAAGCTTAACCAATACTAAAACATGGTTACTGCTAATACTGGAATTGAAAATCGAACAACCAGTTTTCGAATTTTAGTCATTATTTTCAATAAATAGTCCTAATATCGATCAGATTTATTATAATTTTTTATTATTTATATTCATACTTAATTATGAATTATAATTTTCAATTTCGTATATCACGAGAATTTCTCCCGAACAAATTTATCCGACAACTAGGTTACGATTGTTATTTTTCTTATTTTATTACTATAACGCATGTTTAAAATATTGATTGATTTATTCATTTTTTTAACATAAAAATAGAATGATACCATATCATTAATCAACGTTTTTTAAATATTTTAGATATAATGAATAATTTTTACCGATTCAATTTACACTTTTTAGTTTCAATATGAGATATTCAATTTTTTTTTAACAATTTTTAAACATACACATAATAAGCAGAATAATTAAAAAAATAATAATTTAGTTAAAATCTATTGTATGATATTGAATCTGCTTAAAAATGAATCGTAAAACTTATTCTTTCCAGATATTGAATTTTAACAAAAGGTTGCATGAAACTGTAATTGTCGGCAATCTTCAATCAGTGAAGTTAAATTCGCCGTGTAGTTCTTGCAAAAAATCCGGATATAATTAGGATAATTATAGCTTTATTAAGAGATTCATACTTATTTAATTTTTTTTAAATACAAAGATATTAGGATGTGGCGCTAGAACAAATATAGAAAACTTATTATGCCACCCTCCAACCGAATTATTTGTGCGCATGGCATCATTAATTTTTGCATCATAAATCAACGGAAGCAGAAGATTTACATCAGTTTAATTATTCCCATCAAGACCTATGCATGTTTTATAAAAGTATACCATCCACTCAAAGTTGAATTGTTAAGTATTCAATATGAAAAACGGGTGTGATTGTAGGTGCGAAAAAGCTTGACTGATCTGGTTTGAGGGGAGGAATGCGAACATTTAAAAGCGCATGACAATTTTAGATTCGCCAATATATTTGAGGGAAATGATACAAACATTTTTGAAGGAGTAAGCGTGGAAAAAGCAAAGGGGTGCTTTCATTTGTTACAATCTAGTTTTATCTCGTCATTGTGAATCAAAGCTAAAAATCTAATTACGGCCTATAGCAAGCTTCCTGTAAACTGTGATAAAATTTTCGGATTCAATTTTGAGTATTTAAGTATGTCTGTTTAATTTGGCTCATTGCGTCACGATGTATGGTTGAAAAGCTACCAGGCTCATGACTATGCTCTAAAAAAGATATGAAACTGATTTTTAAATGTATTGCGGGGTCCATACATTCGCCACTTTTTGTTTTCGATGCATCGCCAATAACTCCATTGTTCTCTTTGTGGTAGATATGGCAATTATTTTGTAGCAAAAAAATCTCGTTGATTTTTGATTAATGTAAAATGAATTCCTAAATTAAAACAAATAATTTATATAAAATACGGACTGTGTCAAAAATCATTCAAATTGTACCAACGGTAAATTGTCCTAAACGAAACCCGATCATGCGTCAAATTCTGTTTTGCTAACAGCGGAAACATTTTTGAATTGATATTTTAAGCATACATTTTAATAATAAAAAGCGAAAAATAAGAACGCCTATATTAATATAAAATAAATTTATTTGCGATTAAACGACGTTGAATCTTTAATTGAAAAATTGTCAAAAAAATGGGGAAAATACAACCACGCAGTCGCAGGATAATATATCAAGCTTTCAACATTTGCCAAGAATAAACAACTTCTTATAATATCATAAAACGAGTTGTTTTATTAAATATATGATCAAAATTGAAATAATGTGTTATATGGTTACAAAGTTGTGCCTAAATTTAAACGATGAAAAAATGCTAAAGCAATAAACCGCCAACTTAACACGCATGCGCACTCGGATGGATCCTTGCGATGTTGAATATTTTGCCGAGAACAAGCTTATTAACGTGTTTCCGAACTTCAGAGCCGACAAAATATATTTATTAACTGTAAAATATAAATTCGTTTTAAATTAAAGGGCGATATAGGACCATTTCAACCAGGTTTATCCACATTAGTACCCATATGGGTAGCTATAACATTAAAACAACGTCGTAAATGTAGAATCGAATGCCCTTCTTGGATGTTTAGCGGTATTAGGAATTTTATTATTATTCAAGATAATCTGACCGAAATCAAGAATCTAGAAAAAAGTATCGACATTTTTGCGCATCCTCCCCATGAATATTATATAGAAATCGGTAAAAAACTTCTTAAATGGTGTGGTTTAATTACTTATATATCATTAGGGCTCGCGATGATATTCCAAACGTCTATGATGTTAGTGTACTCCTTCATGATATTATGGATCTAAGAATGGCAAAACTACGACGTTCAATTCATTTGATGTTTTTAAGCGAAGAAGGATTTGCAAAAGTTTATTTCGCCATTTAATTAAAAGGTGGATAACATTACATTGATGGAAATTATTATTATTCGATCCTTTTTATCAGAAAGTATTGGTATGCTCAAATTTATGTCTGATAATGTCGATAGAAATCGGGAAATCACACAGCCATAAATTAAAAAATAATATAGTGTTAGATAAATTGTGCTGCCATTTTTTTGTGTCTTCAAAATGGAAATATATATACACTCGGCTATTTTATTCATACAGGAGATACGTTTTGTTAGAGATTTGCGCAAAAAACACCATAAAAAAAAACAGAATGGCCTTCCATTAAATGAACAACAGTTTGCGCGTGCGTGCGGGTAATATTATATTATTCAATTTTTTTGCTTTATCTTGAATATGATGTATTTTATATAAAATGACAAGTATATGTACGAGCAATCGATGTCATTTTGAAAAATCATAATTTTTTGAGTTTAAAAAAAAAGTTCCTCCGACCGCATAAAATTATACAGTGTAATTATTTCTACCCAAATATACGCAATGTTTGCAATGAAAATCTGAAGCGGGGAAATATGATGTTCTCGTTTCCTTAGTTTTCATAATTTAAACTCCTTAATTTTCAACTCGATCTATTATAAATAAAATATTTTATGCAGTTGGTATAATACTTTAAAACCATGTAAGGCACACGATCAGTAGCCTTTGGATGGGGTTTCCATAGAAGGAAGCGGTTGGGTGTTAAGCTTAGAGGCAAAGCCCCACATTACCACTGATATTTTCGCTGATGCCTACCTGTTATTCGGCTTGTACTAAATAGGGTTACCTTAAACCCCCTCTCGAAAGATACAAATAATGTTTTAAACGTCAAAAATAAATGTTTCTCTGTTACTGACCTTGATGCAGCGCTCATACATACTATTAGGTCATCCGTCCTTTCCTTCAAGCCTATTTCTTAGCTAAGGGAACGTTCATTTGTAAAAAATCAAGGAATGTATGATACCACATCAGATATTTAATTTTGTATGAGGAGTTGAAAAAGAATTTATAATTTACATTGTGAAAAATACATGCGCACTAAGAGAATAAATTGCTTCTAATTTCTTACATATATACAAATGTAATTAAAAAAAGCTAGGAAATGCGGGCATTGGTGTCAATTTATACTATAACTTCACTTATGTTTATTCGTTTCAAAGCCTATATTATTGTATCCGCATATCATAGTCAGGGAAAACAAGGAGGAGTTGTTATGGTCTACCAATTTTAGTAGCCTTTTTTTTTTGCGACGCTTTACGTTGGTAGAGAAAAATAGACAATTTTAATCAGTTCAGGTAAATACTGTATTTCATACAAGAAATCAACAGTTTTTTTTGTTAGAATTCAGTAATAAACATCTTATATTTTATTTCAAGAATTTTCTATTTTTAGGCAAACCCCAAATATCTTTATCCCATTGCTATGGATTTACTCGTAAAACTCTGATCGTGGTTATATTTGGCTCTCTTGTGTTATTTGCGAATATATTAGTGCTTTTACTAATTAGGGTGAATGTGCAGCTTTTCATCACGTTAGGATGAAAGAGGTATCCGTTAAGTAAACACGATAGCAGTATCTGATATTGGGCACCTGTGACATATATACACCATTAAATAAAATTCTGTCTAATTGTATTTTACCTTTGACTTGTAGCAATTTTCTGGTATGTATTTGAGTATTTTTCACGTATAATTTAATTTCTTCAGTCATTATAACATATTTTCACACATTATTGGGTGAGTATTGCGCAGACGAAAATTGCGCACAAGATGGATTTTACCACTAAAAATAAATTTATATTAAATTAATAATTAGAAAAAATAATCTTTCGTTTTCATTTTCCTAATTTATAGCGCCAAATGTGATTGAAATTTTTCTGTTTAAATTTAGAATAATCTTAAAACTGTCAAATAATTTTTAATTTTACATTTTAATAACAAAAACCCAAAAATTCTAATTTTTAATTCTTGAGAAGATATAATATTTTTTCTAATAGTGTTATTATAGGAATTATGTCACGTCGTTCAATAAGTTCAATTACTTGCCTATTTATTTGATTATATACAGGCCTAGTGTTTTGTTAGGCCGCACGCATGCGTGTAGAATTAATTTTGACATCAACAAAACTAAATTCCATTTGCAAAGAGACTAAAAATTTAAAAATATTCGGATGATTTCCCCCAACGAGGCGTGCAAATGCATTATGCCAACCTTCAACTTTATTATTAGTCCGACTTATTCCATTTTCAGTTCTTTCGGATTGATTCCATAATCGAATGTGAAATAATGGCTGATAGCGACCTGTACGATGATGCCTTCCGATGAAAGTGTCCTCATAATAATTCAGAAGTTCTCTGAATTGTTGTTCAAAACCATTGAGTCATATATCTTCTTCTAATGTTTCGTACGCTTGAATAACATTATCTTTTTTAATAAATGCAATAGCCGCAAACATCTTAAAGATTGACCTCGATGTTTCATTATCTCTGTATAATGTTGATTACCCACCATTTTGAATGCGGCGCCATATAAATTGGCTGAAATGGAAAAAACATCCAGTCAATGGTGTGCTAGGATAGTAAAACATAAATGAAATGATAGATGCCTTCTCAAAATCACACATGGCAGTTTGGCATGTGATTTCAACATTTTCTCGGACTTTCTCGTAAACTCATCTGTACATTATCTCAGTTCTTCGTTGCAATAACGCAAAAACACATGGAATTAATACATTGTTGTATTCTCCATGAATAACAAACAACTGATAGAAAATTTCAGGAACTGACTTAAATGTTGGAGCTACAGCTAAGAATATTAAGTTGACGAGGTGGTACGAAGACTATAAATCTTTCAATATCATTTTCTAGACCCTCGTATAATAAAAAATTTTCATTTCGAAAACTAATTTTATATTATTCGGGGATGATAAGGTAGACTGCATCTGACGGAATAGTAAGGGGCAAATTAATTCGTTGTCGAATCATTTGTACATTTCGTTGCAAAGAATTATATAAAGGAATTAAAGGCGAGGCTGATGGAATACTTCGACTTAGACAGTTAGCAAGTAATCTTCGTGTAGGTTCGGTGGTAGTTCTTTCTCTAATTCGAACATCAGAAATAATTCTTCTTTTAGACAAGTCTTCTGGGGTTGAAGCATAGTTATGAACAGTAACATTGTTTAAAATTGAATCTCTATCTCTGTTTGAGGATATTTTTGCAAGGCATCTCCAAGAAATATAATTATTTAGAATATTTTCTCTTCATATTCTGTAAAGGTAGCTTTGATGAACAAGGAGTTTTTTTTGCTTTTCAGATAAAATCATTTCCAAATTATCAGAATATTTAAAATTAAATATTAAATAGTGTTATTCAAAAAAAAATTCAATAATTTATTAAATCGACAAATTTAACAAAAACAAAATCAAGGATGCAATGCAATAATTCAATTTGGTGCGATATTATTGCTTATGATTAATACAGTATTAATATATTTTACTATAAAATAATTCAGGCCAGAATGCTTTGGTTAATTAAAATTTTAGCAGAAAATTAATTATTCCTACGAAATTTTTAATTAAAATGTTGAAAATTAATAAAAATATATTTTATATAAATATTACTTCGATTTGTTCACTCATTAAAAAAATATTAAAATTGTTTCGCAATTTTCTGGATATCGTCGTCTCACATACATCCTATTAGAAAATTGGAATAATAATGTCATACTTGCAAGAAGTATTTTCGCACATTTGCTATCATATTTTATTAAATAATTGCTCCTTTACTATTATTATTCAGTTTGTGCTTCTATTTTTACATGATGCAATTTTTAATTCATCCATTTTTTTTATCCCGAATCTTATCGAATTTCATGAATCGATAAAATTCAACTTGTATCAGTTATAGTTCTTCTTTCATTTGTGCAAAGATTAACTATAAGATTTTTAAATTCTAATGTGACATGAATAAATAAAAAAGGCGGCAGAACTATTAGAAGGGAGCTATTTTTTGGATTGAAACAAATCGATTTTTTTTTCTCGGACCGGATGTGTAAAACCTTACTGGTTTCTTTCAAAAGGGGCTACACGGTCCATTTTCCAATTCGAATCGACTTTCAGGTAGGTAGGCATTACTGCCAAGATAACCAGCGGTGGAAGATTCTCACCAACAACACCACATCAACCCTATTCCATCTAGGCTCGCTCTACCCCAATGACATTTTTTTGGTGGAAGGAAATCATTTTGATGTCTCTGATTGAATGATTAATGCTGCAATATTTAACCTGTTCATTTGATAATGATCCGAAATATTTGTTTGAATTTTATTTTTGGTTAGTTTCAGCCTTGAAAAAATGTTGCTTAAAATACATGCGCGTCCAAAAAGGGATTAAATTAATAAAGCATGATCATAGAACAAAAGATACATTAATGAGAGTTAAAGTTCAAAAAAATATATTGAAGGCTCGTAATCAAAAATTTTAATACAAGTTTTTAATTTATTTATGTGAAAAGTGAATATAGAAAGATGTATATCTTTCATCATGAATGGTGTAATATTTCAAAAAAAACCCAAAAATTCAATTAATGTCTTATTTTTAGATAAATTAAGTTTTGTTTCGTATAGTTTTACGATTTTAAAAATTATAGACATTTGTTGATTTTTAAACCTGAATAAATTCGATTGATTTATTGTTATGGATTCAGGTAACGTCAATGCGCAGCTGCTAATCATAATCTCATTGAGATCAGAGAAAATAACTTACTGCGAGTAAAGTCAAAATTTTCGTGGTATACTCTAAGTAATAGGTAGTGATACTCTTTAAATAGGATGCGTGCGTTTTTCATGCTAGGACCAACGTTACTTCTGGTTTGGTAGGGGTATAATCCAGGTAGAAAGAATATTCAAAGGATAAGAAATATTGATGTTTCTTGGCAATCAACTTAAAGCTAATAAAATATGGAGAAAATTAATAATAAATAAAAATAGCACATATTGTACAATTTTTATAAAACCATATCCTACCATTTTTGTTCTTTAAAATTGACGTAGAATTTTATAACACTTTTTGCAGATTTTTTTAATTTTCCTAGATTCCAAATTTTGTTTTAAAATGTATTTTATTGTCTTGAACTTTTCATTCTTGTCAATATTATTTTTCATCGAATATTACATTACTAATAAATTAGAAATATTATGGAAAATATTCAATAATATTTTGAATTTATAATCCAGCAGGCTGCGAACTAGTTAATATATATTTATTGTCTTCATTCGATTCCGAGGATCCAAGGTAGAATCGCACCCCTTCCATTTGTTATGAGCATGCGCCTAGCCACGCGATGCTTCCAACACACCAAGAACTAAGCAAAATTTTCTAAAAATAGATGAAAATATCGTTAAAAAAAACACACATTGAGAATAGGATTATATTTTAAGAAACAGAAATATTATAAGAAACAAAATACTAAAATCATATGCGCGTGCTCGTACAATGCAGGGAGTTCTATTTTACCATCCAGCCGATTCCCCGGTTATGGGATTTGAAAAAAAGAATTTTGGGTTCTTGTTTGGTATTTCCCCCCCCCC
>SGJC01001186.1:0-13142 GCA_009887335.1 Henneguya salminicola
AACCGTAATAGTTAAAAATAATTTTTAATTTATATTGAAAAAAATTGAACATGTTAAAAATTTATCTGATTAAGAATACTTTGACATCTGAGTCGATGTATTCCGGTGTAGAGTAACATATGGGATTTTAGAATTATTGGCATATTTGCAGACCCATTACATCAAGGCTAATAATTTTCTATTTATTATACTGGAAAGAAAGTACACCACAGTGAGAAATAGGGAACAAAAATCTTCTATAATTAACGTAATAATATTTTTATATCTCCAATAAAGAGAATTTTCAATATACATCGATCCACTTTTAAATTGTGCAACATATGTATTTAAGACAGAAATTAAAATAGAATTAATGTAAAAGAGGCTTACACATTAAATCATAAATATAGCAACAGAAAAAGTAAATTATAATCAAGGTTTATCATTCAAAAACCACACTTAAAAATAGAGGAAAGATATAAACTCCTCACAAGTAAAACTACAGCTATTCGAAATTAAAATCTTATTAATTCAGTTTTAAAATCTGAATTAGTATGTCAGAAAAAGAAAGATGAATGATCATTTCCAATATAGATTTAGATATGCGATGAGATATAATGAATTATTTTTAACCTCCGAATATGCTCGATTTATATACCTGGAGTAAATTATTTTCGCATTTCATTGAGCCGACGATTTGACAGATCTGGTTAGGTAGCCTCAGACACTAATAACTTTTCTTTCTATAATATGTATTAATTTATCAGTGTATAGCTTCATATAAAAAATAAAGAATATTCATTTTCATCTGAGTTATGTACTTATAAACGGGGAAGATTCAAATAACTATCTATTTTATTTACTGTCAACATGTCTGTAAATAACATCAGTTATCCGATTTTTATTATGGCTAATCTAGTTTCTTGTCAAAACTGTGGCGAAATTAATTGATAACAGAAGATACATATAGCATAATATATTTACCTACCTACTCCACATTTTTAAACCCAATCGAAACTGTTTTGAGGAAAAGAAAAAATATAGTTTTTAGAGGGCATACAAAAGATTCATAGATTGTTATGGATCTTTTAGAAATATGTTAGGCAATGTTTAAGGAGAGCATCGATATGTGTCAATCAAATTATTTGTGTCATATTAGCTTTTCATTTAAATATTTTTTTACATCTTTATTATAATATTTATTTTTCGAGAAATAGATCGGTAAACACTGTAATTACAGTATCTATTGTACACGGAAAAAAATTGAGATATTCTTTTTATGAGATCGGTTGATGGTTGTTTTCTCTTTCTTTGTGTGATTTCTCACGTATTAAATTTTTCATGTTGATATCGTTTTAACTTCAATTAATTTCAGTGATTAAATACTAAAATGAAATAGCCCTTGTCGTTTAAAGTTTTAAGGTATTCCTCTCGTTTTAAAAGAGCCAAAGTTCTTTTCGCTGCAAATTTTTATATTATTTATTTATTTCCATTTTCAATTTAGAATAATACTATTAAATTTTTAAACGTGTAGTTCGATTACTCGGCGTACTCTTTCTCTGATATTTCGCCTACGAAACATTAATTCTTACATTTGTTTAAATTAATATAAAAGATATAATAGAAAACTTCGCTTATCTTCGAAATTTCATCAATTACAGATGCGAGTGAAAAAAAAATATTATTAATTTTTTTTAAATGAACATATTTATTGTATGATGGTTTGCGATTGTTTTTTTTTCATTATTTATTCTTACAGTTTTAATTTTAAATTCTACTTTGTATTACATTTATTTGTAATATTTGTCCTAAAATATCAATAAGTAATGAAACAATAAATAAATATAAATTTTAGAAGGTATTACGTGATACACATAAAATTTTCCATACTTTTCAGAAATTCATACAGACACGAAGCAAAAATTTATCAAAGAATATTATTAATGTTTAGAAGAGAAAACTGAAATTAAGAACTCGCTAATAAAACTCAAGAGTCAGAATGGTATATCAGTAGCATTGATTATTACGATTATCCAAAGAAAGTTTAAAAATGTTTTATTTATTAATGTAATTTTTTAAATATATGGTATATGGGAACGAAAAAAACTATAAAAATTGAGTTATCTATTGGATTATTTTGTATGAGATTCCATTAAAGGGGGATGTTACAGAACAGAAAATATCGTAAGTCAATAAGTTAACACAAATGAAAATTTTAGACAACTTATGATTAGCTGATGAATTATTCAATTACTGTTTATTTATAAGTTCAATTTTAACTGTCGTAAATTAGTGTGGCATTTTAACTGCTTTGTTGAGAACAAAAATGTGATCAACAGGAGAGGATAAAAGATTTGTCTAATCACGATTTATTTAATGGTTTATTTCACGTTAAAATATTTTGGCATAGATTTTCATCCAAAAAAAATAGTATTAATCTTATTTATATTTAGAATGAATAGCTAAACGAACCCTAATGTTTCACATACATATTAGTCCCTTAACGTAACAAATTCAAGCCCGACTCTACCAAAAAAAAATACTATAATATGCTATTGAAATAAACGCTAAATATTATATTAAATGCGCTACGTAATGTTTGATCTAGCTGATAATGGCTCAAACTTTGCTGATATACGGGAAAAAAAACCAGCAACTCTTCTTTGATACTCTATAAAATTTACAATGCCTTTATGCTGATTTGTCTAGTATGCTTCACTTAGTCTGTTTTGTAGCCGCTCGAGCGTATCACTCCGTTAGTCGCAGGAATGTATTTAATTTTAAAGATTATGAAAGAATATGAGAACAGAATTTAAGACCTATAATTTACGGAATATATATTTTTCACTCAGTTTCGAAACTTTCGCATTCACCGAAGCCTTACGTTGGTAGAATCTACATCGCTGGCAATGCGATCTTTATATTTATTCATCAATATATGCAAAGAGTATAAACATGTAATATTTCTTGATCCTTAGAGGAATTAATAACAAATTTGGCTGATTTACAATGACTAACAAGTTTGACATATTTTGTCAATTTAAACGATTTTGAAATATCCACATATATTTTTAGTTTTAACGCTTTAGCATCTCTTATAATAATAAATAATGCCTATTCCCTTCAAAAATTAATACGATAAGCATATCGTTAGAAAACATTTTCAATTTGGACTTTAACACTTTTATTTTCAGATTAATGGTTCTTCGCGCATAAAAAATCATTTGAATTAGTATAACTTATAGGATATATCTGAATCAAAGAGTAAATGTAATCAAAACTAAATTACAATTTTTAGAGTGTAAATATTAATGAATAAGGTGTCAAATTATGAACAACTTATGTGAAAATCGGTATTGCGTATAATACAGTAAAAGACATGTAATAATATAATATATATGAATGACGGCCTGTTTATGTTTTTAGGCTGATTATTAAACGACAAAAATTCTTAACAGAAAATTTATACTTTATAAAATAAGAGAATTTTAGAAAAAAAATATCAAGAAATATATACTATTAGTTTAAATCTCCAATTATTTTGAGGGAGGAATGTAATTAAAATTTTTGATCTATCAGCTCTAAGATATTTAACCGAACCTTAATAAATCAAATTATTACACCAGAGGGTATCGATTGTTTAATAAGATTTGAAAAGCCCGACTGACCTTATCGTGAACATTATGATCGTATTTCAGCAGCAGAAATAAACTAAAATTATAAAAATTATCATTAACAAGTTTGTGGCCTTATTAATTCCAGATATTATTTAACACGATTCAATACATGTATGAAGAAAAATAAAAGATGATTTAGTAAAACGATTAAGACTATAATTAAATAATTGATAAACCGCATAGAAAAAATCATTTGCAAAATATCCCATTTTAAAATAATTCAGGTAGAAAATATGAGACCATCAATTAATTTAAAATTCTATCAAATGGACCATGGCCACCTTTCCTCCAATAACTAATCTATACTATATTTGATTATAAATGTTTCTATTAAAGCATCAACATTTGATATGAAGCTAATAAATGATAAATACTGGTCAGGAGTATCTTCCTCAATAAATCTTCGCAAATTTTCTTTACCTTGATCATACTATTACTAAAATATGGTAAAATACTAAGCTTGAATATATTACAAAATCCAGCCACTTAAATAAGGCTGATAAAAATTATAATATTTTAAAAATTTAAGAGTACAACTTTTAAAATATGTTGTATCTTTTGATAAAGAATTCCTGTTGGCATTTCGAACAAATAATTACATTATGTTGCAAAGTTGATCAAATTGGGAGATAAAAGCAGTACTATGTAACATTAAATTGAGATTACCTTGAAAAATTCAACAAATTATGCAATCATTTTAAGGCCATTTTCCGTATTAAATCCTCGCGGTTAAGCCCAAAACTCAAAGCCAAATCCAAGACAATATTATAAGTTGATTTAAAAGATGTTTTACTAACCAATCCTCATCATCAATATTAAAATTTTTAAAAATATATTCGTTGAATTTTCAATATTGAAAGACGAAGACTATATTTATGAAACCTTTAAAAAAATATCTATAAATTCGAGATTTAAACAGATGCATAAAAATACAGTTATATTTAATATTCTTTTCAAAACAAAAGGAAATCCTATGCCCAGAAATATAGTAAGAGGAATAACAGAAGCAATCATATTGGACTAAGAAATAAGTGCTTCAGTTAACAATTTTTTGTGATGATGAAATTTCTCATTCTCAATTAATATAAGCTTATAAAGTTATTTTGAATTGAAAAAATATTTAATTACAACTTCTAGATGGTTGTCTTTCAATGAAGGCAAAATGTCCGTAATAACTAAATAAATTCCCATCCTTAACATGAATAAACTCAACTCAATACTTGTGAATGTTTGGACCATTTTTTTTTAAATTATCAAAATACTTTAAAAAAAAATACCTTTAAAACGACTCATATATGCATCCCCGAGCTTAAAAAAAATACTTTATATCGATTTAATAACAGCATTTTTTATTAATAAAAATATATCCTACTCGAATGAGCGTAGTTCGATGATAAATATATTTAAAACATAAATCGAACTTGTGATCTTTAATTAGGACAAATTAAACTTGGGGGTAAATGTGTTAGCAAGTATGAGGAGATGAGAGAGCAGTTTAATAGAAACAATTTCTAAAAGGGATCATGAAATATTTACGCACAGAAACTTTCCCCCCTGTAGGTATATATCTTGTGAATATTAAAACCCAAAAATATACGAAGAAAATTTTATTTAGAAATCCAAAGATAAAAAAATAATCTACATTTAATATAATCTTCTTAATTTTCAGAAAATAAAATGAACATTAATCAATTACACTTTTGAGATATATATGCTATATGTACCATCATGAAATAATAATACCTTGAAAAATTTCTATGATGGCATTTATATGGTTTTCATTCAGTCCGTAAACAATTTTGACAAATATAATAGGTAGAGCCATTAAAACATAAAGAAAAGTTAAACCTTAAATGGAAAAATAAGATGAATTATCGTCGGCAATTTTACCACAACATTCCACAGATAATTTTCGAGTTTTTCTATAAATACTGATTGAAATTCTGCTTATAGATACTGCACAAACGATACTTAATTAAATTACTGGCCATTTCTATCGATTTCCACACAATTACGCAAATGTAAGTTCCGCCGCCATTATTCCTCAAATGTTATATTTTTTAAGGATATAACCAGCGTAATATTAATTTATTTTAATTAATAACGGTCTTAAATAAATGATAAGGATTGCGCTTTACTATGTTTTTTATCATATTTTAATTAAATTTAAAGCAGAGGATTTGTGTAGAACGGGTGAGACAATACATTTTTTAACAAATCTGGAATATACATCGCAGATTTTTATAAAGAGAGATGGAAAAATATTGGAAAACTCAAAACTGTAATATCTTTTGATTTTTACAATATGTATTAGATCTGGTTTCATTTTGAGCAACGAATGACCGATACTCAAGACAAACACTGCAGCAGTCAGTCTTACTAGTGCCACAGTATGTTTGGCTAGTTTCTCATTTAGTTTGCATCTAAGAGACAGCTACCTTTAAATGATTTAAATCTATGTAAGAAATAAATCGAAATGGGCCTAGGAATAATGAAAGTCAAAATAAAATTTGTAATAATTTAATTGTTGATTATCAGAAATTAAATCTTAAAAATATATATAGAATATTATTATATTTTAAATAGTTATCGTTATTAGGGAAAAAATATTCAAAGAGTTGCAGATATGAGTAATTATGGGTTTGCGAAATATTCGCAACATGATTTATTTCGAATTAAACCAATAAAATCATGTATTAAACTAGTACAACTGTAAAATATTCGCTAAATTTAGGATTCGTTTGTTATTTGTTGATTCGAAATAGTTATGTCAGAAGTTCCCTTATGTGGGGGTATAACTTTGCATTTTAGGAAAATTTTAAATTCAAAAAAAAAATACCTCGAGGAGATGAGATATAATAATCACTATATATTAAAATCAAAATAATTTTATGTTTCAATATGATGGAATCAGATAACTGAATAAACCACCATAAAAGAAAAGGATTACGATAAAATATAGAGAGCCCTCAACTCATTAATTTGTTCATTACTTAGAGGAGATTAATGTTGAATGTAAAAACTGGAAGTAATTATAAATAATGAGTATTTTGGAGCTCAGTAAAATCAGTTGTGTTTTTTTAATGATATCTTTGTGTTATTTACATAATATGAAATAAAAATGTTGAAAGATATTAATATAAAATCGAGAACTTATATTGAAAACCAATATGAAAACATTAACTAAATATCACATACCAAACATTTAGCTCGAAAAAAATGTGGCTGATTTGATAGTTTCATGTGGTGATGACGAATTTCGAATTATATTTACATACATTTAATAAGTTTAATTATCAAATAA
Organism: Henneguya salminicola; assembly: GCA_009887335.1. Taxonomy (NCBI): domain Eukaryota; kingdom Metazoa; phylum Cnidaria; class Myxozoa; order Bivalvulida; family Myxobolidae; genus Henneguya; species Henneguya salminicola. Next base: position 6,961 of record SGJC01001186.1, read on the forward strand.
TAAAAATTTAAATATTTATGAAGGTTGTGTCTGAGATTTCTGAACTTTTAAATTTGTTCACTCAATGTTAAAGGATGGATATCAAACAACTGAAAATAATTTAACTTACTAAAACTAAACAACGTTAGGAGGAAAAAAACGCGAAATCATTAAAATATACACCGAAATAAAACTGAAGCATTATCCGAAAGTCCAAATGAAATTTAAATATTTTCCTAAAAGGATTTAGGGGTTTTTTTTATCCCCACTGTTTACCTAATCTCTTATTCGCATGCGCTAACTTTACAACAAAACAACATAAATATAATAAGAACCAAATGAAAAAAGACGGATTTCATTTATGCACGCACGTGTGTTGGGATTTAACTAACTACTGCCAGTATTTTTAAATTCAACCAAGAAAATTAAAACAAATATAAATTTATAATTAGAAATCCAGAATAGAGACAACAATTTTATTTAAAAAGGTTATAGATGAACGAGAGCCTTTAGAAAATTGGTTAAACTCATTCCATTACTTTTCATCATGTAAAATCCCAGAAGTTGTAGTAATGCTACACCATATATTATTTTATATCCCCTAGTTTTTATATAAGATCCTCTCATAGTTAAATAGTCAGTAGCCACAGAATGAAGTGCACTTAAATTCCAAAATGATTAAAGTACAGATATGTATGAAGGGTCATTAATGATACTACGAGCGGATCAGTGAAAAGAGGGAAAAACGATTTTCCGATTATGAATTCGGAAAAAAGATAACAAGCTACGTAAAATGCCGAAATACGCTCGGCCACCCAAGTAGGCGTTTCTAAATGTCATAAAAAAACGCCAACCTAAATGAATTTTATACCCAAATTTTTCAAAATAACCAGACACTTTTCTTTTGGATAGATATTTATTTTTTTCCCACAATAAAATGGGTTCATTGGCAAAATTTTTTAAATATAAAAATACTAGTAACATGGATCATTCTTGAAGGAATTGAACCACATCTGAGTATGCCTAAGTTCGATGAAAATGTCCTCTTCAGATTATTTAAAATAACAATGTAACAAGACATAAATGTTTATATAGATCGTAAAGTTTCGAAAATTAGACGAGAACACTTTTGATCATACCCGACATTTTTTCTTAAAATGTAATCTGGTTTTATATTATATTTTTAAATATTAATTAAAGAATTTCTTTACTAGTTGATTTATATTCATTGGTCGAACGTTTTATTTGTTAATTGTTATTTATCACCTTACAGAATATTTTTGTTGAAGATAAAATGAGAAAATTTCAAATTAAAGTATAATATAAATTCAGTTAAAAAAAAAGAAACAAATTACTCGTTAATTTTTTTTTTCAATTTCAATGCGAGCGTTCATAAGGCACGGACTAAAAGCAAGTGTATTTAATTGAATTTTTTTACATGTTTAGAAACAGAAATTAAATTCAAGTGAATAAAATTAAAAAAAAAATTGAATTTAAAAATATTAATCTACTCAATTTCTGATTTAATTAGACTCTAATTTTTACACTTCGATAATACGCTGTAATAAAAATTGTATTCGATGAAATAATATACCCTGAAACAGTTATAGTTTTATGCAGTTGATATTTTCGGCTGAACTTCGAAAAGATAAACCGTATATTTTGATAATGTGGCATGGCAAACGCATGGAGATTGATAAAAAAATAAATCGAGATAATTCATCTTTGAGCTGTAGTTGCAATTTATGTCTATTTAATGGTAATTTCATGCATTTATGTTATCAATCTCAGATATATTGAGTTATGATGTATTTTCGTTGTCTATTAAATATATTATTCAAATCGTAGAAGAAACATAACGGGGTATTTATTTTCAAAAGAAAACACACACAATAATAAATTTAATTATACACACACAAATAATAAATAATACATATTTAAACTTTAGCCAGAGACGAACACATTCGGAAATAAATATTTTCGAACAATGAAAATAAAGGTTGTTAAGTAACTATTAATGGTAACATAATAATGAGGGCACGTGTTAACTCGAGTTGATATAAAATTCCTCTCAGAAAAAAAATATCCTGTTTTAAGACAAATATGAATTAAATGAAGATTCTTCGGTTTGTAGCGTTTTAATATTTACTTCTTTGCGCATGCCTAGGCTATGTTCGATACTTAATCTGATTAAATCTGGTAAACTAATGTATTTTATATTCTTAATAATATCCATAAAAACATGCAGATTTGGTTAGAATTTAAAAGTGCGTGCTTCAACTGAAATATTAAAATATATGACAAACACAAAAACTATCTCAATAAAGACATAATAACTTAAAGTTGCTTATACATAATATAGACAGTTTCTTACAAATGATCAGCCCTCTTACATAATTTTAAGTATTGTTGCGCCGCATTCCTCAGCATTACAAGCGGTGAAGCATTATTTCATTAAGTAAATAATCTATAATACTAAAATTTATAATTCAAATGATATTTCTAATGAAAATAAGAGATATATTATAAGTATTATTTAGTTGCACCATGAAAAAAAAGCGCATTCATGACAAATAAAAAATAAATGGTTTTCAAAATTTAATTAATACTGGAAAAGACTTCTCTATATATTGCTATATCACTATAATTAAGTGGAGCTTAAGCAAAAATGTTTAAAAAAAAATTGCAAACATTGTGATGCATTCATTTAAAAAAACAATAAAATAATACACCATGTAAAGGAATTAAGTAGGTTTTTGAAACTAATGATGTCAGTGTACGCACCTTAATATTCGTAGAACACTTTACAATAAAAATTGTACACGAAAAAAAACTTCAAAAATGCAAAAAGAACTAATCTTCGAAACTAAACCTATAAAAAGACCACCAAATTGCAGACACGTCAATTATAACCCAAATTATATATTACATTATAAGGAGGAAAAACGTGTAAATCTACATACTGATGACAATTTTGGATATACCCATGTAATCAGACATCAATTATATTGTTGACAAAATATTGCACGTTTAGTTGGTATAAGTCCAAATGGCGCAATATTACAAAAATATAAGTCAGAAGCAATCATGAGCAAGGTACGGTAGCATTATTTAAGAACTCTTGCCAAATGTCTCTCTTACCAAAACATTTATCACGGCCAATGCCCGCGTAGATAAATTTATCATTCTTGAAACATATCTGCAAAAAAATAATGTCAGAAGAAAGTTTATTCTCTCATGTTGACCTCAACTCAACCTTATTTAGGAATATTTTTTTAATATTTAATAAGAATTTTCTGTTCTGCTAAAAATATACAAGGACCAATAAATTTAGCTATTTCAATCGTACATATAGATTCAAATATGCCCAACTTTCTATATTACTCTCATATGTTACAATTCATTGTATGAGATTTAATTTTGAATCATTGTGATGTTAAAAGAATTTTTTTTAATATATTTTATATATGATTCTAAAATTTTGCTGTATATGAACTTGTTGCGAAATTACTTACCGGCATGTAATGTTTCTCAACGCAACCCAACAATCCTCATATTTTCTCTAAATAACTGAGCAACTCCTTATAATGTATTTGTATGCATATATTAAAAATGAAAATTTTCCTCAATTTATAAAAGGCTATACTGGTGGAACATTACGGTTTCATCTATGATCCTCTTGTATGAAGCAGCTTTTAAATCTTCTAAAAATATCTTGTGAGAGAAAATATTTAAATGACTAATAAGAGCAGCAATAATTTACAAAAAAATAAAATAAAAGTTGCAAAATATGTTTAAATTTTATTTAAATTGCCAGTGCCAATACTTTTATAAAAATTCATCAGAGAAGTCACTTGTTTAATTTATCTAATCTGTATGCGATTAGGAATCATCATAACAACAACAATATTCAGAAATACAAACCTTCGTAAAATTCATTAACTTTTCTAAATCATTTTTAGCTTTGAAATTCTCACAACAGATCCAGATGTTTTCAGAAATTTTCCGAACACAAAAATGTCAGATGGTGAAATAATAGTATCTATCGTCTCAGAAATACTATATCATTTATCAGCGCACAATCACATACGCAACACTATTTTATTAATCTCCATTGAATCAGAATAAAAGTAGAAGGAAATTTTAATTCGATGGATGGTTTTCCCATTATAGGGGGAAATTTCAAATCCATTTTACAGATCACTGAATTCCTAAAAGACCAGTTTTATATCCATTAATTTTAAAAATATAGGACTGATAATTAATATCATCTTAACTTTATTTAATAAAATTCTAATCAATACCCGAACTAATTATTCCCTTTCTTGTCTCGGATATGATAAGGATAGAAAATAGATGCCATAAGCTAATTAACCATCTTTTGATAATAAATATAGAAGGCATAAGGATTTATACATTTTTAAAGATGTGCGCATGTATTTTCTATGTGTTAGCATCTAACAGAGCCAACCATATATCCATCAGTATAATAAGTCACAATTTCCATCGTATATTTATGTATTAAATTACAAGACATTAAACAAAATATTGGCAAACCCATTTTATTCATTTACCTCACAGATTTTACAACATAAAATGCATGGTCGTAAATAATCATTTGAGCAAGAATAATGTTATGTTAATTTTCCCCAATCCCTTATGACTTCAATGTATTGCAACAAAAAGAATAATATTTTGATTAGGTGATCACATTCTATAAATGGAATAGTTTTGGGATCTTCCAGTTAATCAATAATAGCGCAGCAAATTATTTGTATTTATTTCCAACTCGTCAACAACTCAGAATATTTTATTAAAGAATCTATTAATTATTGAGCCTTATCGTTTTCGAATTTATGAAAAGAACATCGTGATATTTTAAAAAAAATTTCATAAGATTGTTTCAATTTTTGCGATTTATATCGCCAATACGTAAGGCCAATTATCCAGAGGAGGGGAAGTTTTAACTACTATTTTATCGAATTTCTACGAAATTTTTTCTAAAATTCTTAAAACGCTCGAGCTATTAATTTTTGGTCATTTTAGAAATATTTAAATGTTTTATTATTTGTAATTTTTAATAAGAGATGAATTTTTATAGTCATTAACGTTTGAACCCAGAATGATTTATGTATGAATTATCCATTAGCAAAGGGTGGAAATATGGTTAACCCGCTAAACCTTATTGAGCATAATAAAAAATTCAAATAATAAAAAAATGCGAGGAAATTTTAATTGAATAGATTCGAGAGCATGAAAACCCAATAAACTAATAAGAACAACTTATGCCATATGCAATAAAGTAAAAAAAAACCGTACAGCGAGGTGAATCATTTCTGGCAAATATATATTATTTTTGAGTTCACATGTGGGGGAACATATTTGGCAATATTAATTGAGAAATATACATATACGGTTTATTTATGAAATATCGGAAAAATTTTAAATGTTTCGATATAGAATATATCAAGAACAAATTATTAGTCTTCTTGACAAATAAATTTCATGAAAAAATGTGGACATTCAAAAATAAGCAATAAAAAGAGGAGCAATGACTTTTAATTTTGTTCAAGCAACGGCAGGTTAACCCTTGAAATTTGTAAAGGGAAAACATTTTCTTCGAATGAATACTTTACTTGAAATTAACGCCAAATATCATATGATTTAAATATAAACGACCTTATTAGTGCCCGTCTCTTTCTGAGACATAATAATCATATTTTAGTGAAAAGTACGTTACTATCTACTTAATCACCCTGCCCATCCTATGTTTCAATTTTTATAACTGCAATTATGTTACGGATCTTTGTTTCTTTGTGTTTACCTTTACTCGCCCAAAAAATGCCAAAGCCTATATTACTCTATTCTTTGGTATGTTTTAGTATGTTAAGATTAAAGTTCGGTGCCGAAAAAGATTTAATTTGATTTTGAAAATGCTTTGAAAAAAGCTATACAAAACGAATTTTTAGAAAGTATCGAAATGGTGCATATTTTCATCATAAATAATCCATCTTGAAATAAATTGAACGCGTCTAAAGAAAACACAAAACTCATTCTCTAGAAATCTAACTCTTAACATTGATTCTTAATTTTGATATGAATCAGTAGATTGAATACATCAACGAATTCCGAAACCTTTATAAAAATTTGAAAACATTGTGTTCATAATAGTAAAATAATTTATTAAAAGATTCAATCCAATC
>SGJC01001189.1:0-13256 GCA_009887335.1 Henneguya salminicola
ATCGAGAAACGGTGTTAACAATTGCGATAGAACGCCGATTAACATTTATTATTCATTTGTACTGCCTTCTCTTCTTTTTCAACTTTCATACCCTCTACTGCATTCTCTCCTCCCATTTCGCCGCCGTCTTTACCCGTCTCACAAGCGGACATGACATCCACCCTCACCATATTTCAGATATTTAGTTATTATTAAAAATTGTATGCATTACGTGATTTGAACTGGCGGTATTTGACTTCTGAGCCCAGCTATATACTATTCGGCTACCATGGCCCCCACCCAAAAAGAATATTAAACATTTTTGTCACATCCTATATTTCTTTAAATTACTTATTGTACCAGTAACTGCTACACGTCTAAATAAATATTACGTCCTTTTTAAACAGATTTTTCAATTAATTTGACGATTAATTATTAAGTCGAGAGATTGGAAGACACATTCAGTTGTTGTATGAATTTTATCCTCGTCCGATTTATAGATGAGTTTTGACCATATGTACCTTTATAATAATATAAAATTTATTATTCTGTGCAACAAATTAAAAAATAGTAATTGAAATAGCAGCCAAAAATAATAATTATAAATTTTAATATTTTTTTATAAAATTTGAATTATGATTAGCTCATCAATTCGATCATATGTCGAATGGTACTAAATTATCCCAAGCTGATTGATTCATAAAAAAATCGAAAGATATCAACCAAATTGACTAGTTCTCATTAGTAATGAAATATTATTAATTTATAATATTTTTCAATATTTCTTTTAATTGTATTTTTACAATTAGTTTAGTTGTGTTGATAGTATATCTAGAATACACTCAAATATATCCTTCCCATAAATTCTTTAGCAATATACCCAATAATTTAATATTATCGGCAATAAAGGCACAAATACAGATCAGAAAAATTCCTCATATATAATAACCTTTTAGCAATTAATATCCCTTTCAAAAATTTCTTTGATTGCAATAATTTATAGAATATTTTTTTTCCCTTTTACCCTCAAATTAGAGAAAAATTAAAGAAATAACAAAATTTATTTTATATTTTGAAAATATATTCAAGCTTTTTATCATCAGTTACCCTTATGGTGTCTGACTACTAGTAATGGATTAGGACATTTTTCTTTTTGATAAATAATGATGTTTCAAAACCAATTTCGCAGACTAAACTCTTTTATATGAATCTATTCAAAATATTAAAATAAATATTTTGGGAATTTTTGCTTCTTTATTTTCTGTACAATTTAATATATTTTGCCTTTTTGAAGAAATTTTTAATACGGTACTTATTTTGTTTAGAAATTTATTGAAATTATTTTTCATAAATATTAATTTAATTTTTAATATTTTATTCTTGATTCGTTTTTATTCGATCTTGATAAATGTAATTTTATTGTTAAAGAGTTTATTATTGTTTTAGTGCATTCCATCATTTTCATAGAGATAAAAAAACAAAATAATACAAACAGGTTGAATTGTGTAAAATTCGGCTCTGTTCGGTTTTTATTGGAACTTCTTTGAAACGTATCTACCTCCATTTAAATAAAGATAAATGAGTATTGACTTAAAAAATTAAGAAAGATGGCATATTGCAATTGGAGGAGATCCTTTTCTCCCCCAATTATAGTTATGCCCAGGATTAATAATATTATATAATGTGTAAATATTATTTCATTAAGAAAATTTTTTTATTGACTTATAATGTTAACTAACACGGATGGATTGTTCTAAAATTTCCTATTCTCTTTATTTATATTAAATAGAATATTAAGCAATCAAAACGTTTTACTCTCCCCCACGAGTAACTATTTACGTTTTATAATCCGAACTACAGACCCAATGTAGCCAAATCTGTCGAAATTAACTTGGACTGCTGATAGAATTACGTCGTAAAGAATGTTTAAAAACCTTCTGATAGAAAAAAATACTATAAATAATGCTGCGGTATTCATGAGATTTTCGGTGATTATGAAACTTTTTTATTTTCATTGGTATTACTAACTTGCTTTTATTGTAAGAGATAAAAATTTATGCGTGTTGGCTATTTCTTTTGGTTTAATTGTTTTTGGGCCTGCTTCCTAAACCCTAAGAGAGAAACTGAAACTCTGAGACTCAGGGAAAATTTTATACCTACATTTTTTATTCTCTTTTTGAAATTATTTTGCATTGTAATCTTCAATTATCTACCTCCGTACCCCTATTTAAACCTTAATACCTGTGATTCTGAGTACCTAACACTACAACAGAAAAAAATATCCAGCAGTAAAAATTTATTTGTTATAAACTTTTCGTAAATTGAAATAAAAATAAATTCAATGAGTTTGTTCATATTTATAGGGGTACATAAGGGTCGAGCAACCAATCAGTACATTCATGAACTTTTGAAATATGTTGACAATTTCTTGTTCGATATCAATTAATTCATTAGATGAGTCAAGCATTATTTTTAAAATAGTTTGAAAAACTTCTTCAGACAAGTCTTTAGATTTTGAAGGTATGATGAGCTAAAAATTGACGAAAAGACATGAACTTTGTCGACAATAACAAAAAAAAAATCATTAAGATCCTTCGTGCAATTTAATCTATTTGCCATGTAAATTATGTTTGAGCAAAGTGTCTGATTTATATATCAATATTTACCTTAAATGCAAATTTGATTGAATCCGAGGAATCTAGATTTTTTAACCCAGCCGTCTTTATATTTTCCTGGCATATTCTATAAATAATATCAGTTTTATAACACATTTTGAAATATTCATAAAATTGTTTGTCTGAAAATTTAGCGACCATATATTTCAATTGAGTAAAAAATTCTTTATCCACATCTCCAATTGCATTAGAAGTATCAGATAGTGAGGGAATTGTTAAAGATGGCATATCGTCAGTCAAAAACCAGTGAAAAATAATAAAATAAGTGCCTTTTATGAAGACGTCAAATGGAATACTCTTCAAACTAATATTCATAAAAAAAAATCAACAGCTTATTTTTAAGATCGAACTCATTTTTCAACAAAAAAACACAGGCGGAATAGAAGCTGAAATTTAATTAAATGAAATAATAAAATATTTAAATTATGAGGAAAAGGCAACGAAACCGACGGCAATCATCGATTAACCGTAATGGGGGTGGTTCTTATGGATCCCTAATATTTTTTTTTTACAAGAAATCAAACCAATGAAGGAAACATGATGAAAAAAAATAACAACATGCGCCTGCGAGCCACTGCTGATGTGAAAAGGTGACCTTAGAATGAAGAGGTTAGTTGTGAGCTCCAGTGAGAAAGATTCCCGCGCTACTTTTGATCTTGACAGTAAGACATACCTGGCACCGGCATGAGACTGATGGGATACCGTGAAACCCCCTCGAAAAATACTAGTTAGATTTTACACATCCAGTCCAAAACGAAAAAAAATAAGCATGCGCGATTTTTATTAGTTTGCAAACATATATGTTTTCAGTATCTCTCTAAATATAACTCAGATAGGTGTGTATGTTTTTTTATATAATTCCCCACTATCTTAAGGTACGAGTCGCTAAATTTTCAAGACTGTCATAACTTTGGATAAATTAACAGAAATAATTTTTTAGATATTATAGCGTCAACCTTGTGTGTTGAATCTTATATCTTTTGAATCACCGAGAATTTATAAGCAAAAACGTAGGTATAATCTTAATCTCTGTGGGAAGATACAAAACTTATAGGATCTTTCCTTTCGAATTACTGATAAATATATAAGATAAGGGCGGAAAATAGCATAAAAGAACATTGGTTAATCTTAATTAGAAGGTTGTATATATTTTGGAAGAGAAACGCAGAAAGATTTTTCCCTTTTTTTTTGAACGATTTTCATTTCTTAAGACCAGTTTTGTTATCGTTTCGATTTAAATCTATTTCAAATGTGAAAAAAAAAATATTAATTCGCCCTTTTTTTTTAAATTTATTAGATCCTTGATATTACTTTTAATACATGCGCGTTTACAAAAACATCGAAATCCTTAATATTCAAGCCAAAATCAATGAATAAAATTAAATAAGGGTGAGGTAAGATCAGCAATTTTTTTTTTGTTGATGTCTTAATAGTTTACAAACGAATGATATGGCATGTTGATAACCTTTCGATCATGACTGCAAAGGTAAAATTACAGGGGGTTAATAAGATGGATTCCACGATCTATCCTTGGGTTGACTGTTACCCAGATTTGTTATGTCAAAACACGGCGGCATACAAATTGTTTTCCTACTAAACATAACAGTTATCTTTTTTTCGCTTGGGGGACATAAATCTGGGTAATCGCTAGAGACATTTGTTTCCCTTTATGACTTAACTATCTCTTTGAAGGAGTGTTAGGGTTTTAAGATCAGCATTAGTATGGAACTCTTTTTCACAAAACCTCGCATGCAACATCGTCAACAGAAACGCCGTAACACAGTGATAATGGCTTGCAGAGCAGGGGTATGTTTATAAGAAAAGATTTTTTATCGGTTTCTCCGTTTTATTTTAACATATAAATAAATTCCTAACCAAAACTCGGTATTTAAAAATTAAATTTTTGCGTGAAATAAATGAGGTATTGCTTCGGTGACTCTTTGAACATAAAGAGAGTAGTTCGAGTGCAAAAAGGCACTTGATAGTTATAACGGTGGATGCTACTCCTGATTTGGCTCACACTATCTTTAACACAGTGAGCTTATCTAGAAACAGATCAATAAGGTTTACTCATTCTGCGAAGTAATATAAATAATTGAGCGATATATAAAATTGAAAAATAAATATTACGATTTTATTTCTTTATTGCATTTTTTTTAAAGCACAACTAAAAAAAATAGGCTGTGAGTTGTTTGCCTCTGCAGTAAATCACGGGCTGAGCGGAGCAAGAAATTAGAAGATTATCTAAATGCTCGAAATAAAATATAATTGTTATGGGTTCTTAAACGTATTTTTGGTTAAATTTTTGGGTATTAGACATTGATTATTGTGTGCCTTTTTTAGTACATCTTCGGTCTTTTTGTGTGTACAACTTGCATTAGTTGAGATTATACCAAAAATTAATTTCTACTGCTCATGTGCAAAGTAGAAGGAATAAAACAAGCATTTTCTTGCAGTATGAATTTTAAAATATTTTGATTCTTTTTAATAAGTTTAATCTTTGTCATGAATTTTTGTAATTGGAATAAAATATAAGCTGATAAAAATTAAATAAATAATTTAATTCTAAAGGTAACCACAATTAGAATACCATCAAAAAACTTATTAAATTGAAAAATAAAAATTCAGAAAAGATTTAAGAGCTTCATTTTTCAGTTTTATATTGCCGATATAGGTAAGTATGAGGATAAATTCAAGGGCACGAATAAAAATGTGTATGGCGTATGTTCTTTCCTTGTGCAAAACTAATGCTTTGAAACAAGTTTGGCAGTACTAACAACGCGCATGCGAGAGTTAAAAAAACCAATTTTTTATAAGATGGATTCGTTCTACAGAAGTTCTCATTAAAATATTGTGCGCATGCGGTTGTGTTGAACAAAAGATCGAAAATTTAATCGACCTGTGTTTACATCGCTATATCTAAAAATTAATTGGTAAGCATACATAATCTACAACAGATGAAAATATTTTGATCGATTATAAAAAAATTCTAACCAACAATTTCATTTATCAGATCAAATAAAAATATTACAGTGTACAACGTTTTTGGTTGCATAGTTTTAATTTTTTAGCTCATGGTTTTACGTTAAATACGAGTATAATAACGTGGCAATGAGGATAATAATATAAAAAATAGAATGACTATGTCAAACAAAGCACATAAGGTGTTGAGCATTTACAATAAGATTTACGTATGCGTTGTGTAAAAATAATTGGTTGAAAGAACAATGTAAAATTGATACCGAACCAAATCAGTACATATCATATACTTAGATCTAATGTGCTCGTATATATTTTTAATATTATTTATATTTTCGCAGCTTTTGAAAATATTTGAAAGATTATCGAACTAATTTATTTTAATACAAAATTACTTGACGAAATACAACCGTTTGTTCAATCGCTACTTTCTGCGCAATCTCGCCCAATTCTTTTCGAGTAAAAATACCATCTTCGGAGCACACTAATTCAGCAAAAATATTGTAATCGAATTTATAGTAACTTAAATTTGATAAAAGGTGCGGCGAACTGATTGAGGAGTATTTCCATTTTGGTTGGGTCGAAATCAATTATTGGTTGAATCCACATTAATGAAGGATTTTTAAGATATTTCTCCAAATTTTTAAAGTTTTGGTACCAAATACTAACATACATTTTAAATGTATGAATATTAGGAATCGTTTTAGATGGCTCAGGATTATTTTGTTTTACTCTAATAAAATTTGTGTATAATATGTAAGGCAAATTGGCTTCTTTATACATAATAATCAATTTTTACCTGGGATGCCGCTAAGCCAATATTTATATAGTTCAACATTAATCATGAAAGGGTTTGAAACTGAAACACAAAAATCGGGTTGCATTTATTTCTAAATTATGTGAAGTCTGCGCACTCGCAGTATTAATGGCTATCAAATAAATATTTACACTTTATTCTGTTTATTAGGAAGCTTTTATATAGTTCGTTGACGAATATTTTTTTTAGAACGAAATTTCTGCCTATTCAAAATATCTTATATTTTTTGGATATTTTTACCACCCAACCCATGAAATACAAAATATTGGGCAAAAGTAAAGTTTTGTGGAAATCTGAGCACGCGCACTTAAATATAGATTATTATTTTATTTTTAATGACATTTCTACTATTTCATAAATGTTAAAAATGATGGCAAAATTCGTTGAAATGTAAAAATAATAAAACTATTCATATTAACCATTTTTTTATGTGGCTTAGTATTGAAAATCAACAAATTGTCTTTGAATTGTTGTCGATTTATATGTTCGAAAAGTCGAGGGATTCTCTTATTGATGTTTTTGGCTTTTGATTAAAATATCCCTTTGACCTTTGGCCAAAAATTTTTAATAATTTATGTGTAGCATTCATCAATATCCGAGTTTACCCAACTGAGTAGCGATTAACTGTCAAATAAGTGTATTCAACAGAGTCAATCGACGTTTATGACCCCCAGTAATCTGTAACAATAATCGATCGAGACTAATTGTATTCTTCAATTAAGGGTATAAGAGGATCGCCTTTGAAGCATCCCCATTAAACATTTTTAATGATTTTATACTTTTACTTTCTCAAATATTTATCCAAAACAAATCTACATGCACGAATATATTTGCGCATGTCAAATAATTATTCGTCCATTTTAAACAAAAAACTCCTCATTCACTTATGAGTGTTGATATTTGTTAAATCTTTAATAAATACTTACCTAAGTATTAATTATTTATAAAAAAAAGTTAATAATAAAAATGGATCAACGGTAGAATAGAACCCTCCTACATTTTTACGAGCATGCGCAAACTCGTCTAATATTTCCAGCAAGCCAGATTTTCGAAAATGAGGAAACTACCATCACATTGCTTTTAAATAAAAATGTTATTTCTCGTCCTACTATTTGTTCTCTGTGCTTGAATTTAAAAATCACTCGTTAGATGAAAATGTGAAGATGTACGAAAAAAAGTTTCGGAAAATAGGTTTCGATATTCCTAAGTTCTTTTTTTATTAAAATACAAAACTTAAATTGAATAAACTCTTGGCGTTTAGTTATACTAGCTTGTTGCAATAAAAAGCAAACAAATTGCAAGGATTACTGGATATCCCAATAAAACAACAACAAAATAGCCGAAGAATTTACGTCTACTTGTTTCAGATAGTCTACATCTGGAACACATGCTAGCAGGGAAGAAGGAGTTTTGGTTGAAATTGATAAATCAAAACTGGTTAAAAATAAATATCATCGGGGACATATGGTAAATGGAGCTTGGATTTTTAGTGGGGGCGAAACAACTACCCAAAGAAGAGTCTTCTTAATCGGAATGCCTGGCTGGACAGCCGAAACACTTATTAACACAATAAGGGCATATATACTCCCCGGCTCTATCATTATAACGGATTGCTTTAGGAGTTATCATAACCTTAATCTATTCTATGACCAACACAGCGTTTAATTCGTCGACTCTGCCCCTGGCTCCTATACCAAAATAACAGGGGGAACACGGAATGCCCTTAAATATAAAATATCTTCTCGAAATCACAAACTCAATTAAACGAAGATGGAGAAATCGAAGATCACCTATTGGACGATTTTCTAAGGGAATTTCAATTTTGACGAATTCATGAAAATGATCGATAAAATGGCCTCATTATGGCTCTAAGAAACGTTGAGTATTTGGATTAAAATTTATACTTTATTTTAAACGTTAAAATAATGGCATTTATACAAATACCACCTGTATTTCCTGCATTAAATTTTCTAAAAATATGAGAATAACGTTTTAATAAAAATATTGAGAAAAGGATTATATTTTACGAAATAGAAATATTAAAAGAAACAAAATACTAATATAATGGGGGCATGCTCGATAAAGAGAGAGGGTGGGCCTTATTGTATCATTCAGCCAAAAATAAGTTGAATATCGCTAAAAAATTTTTAATATTCAACAAAATAAAACTTAAATGAAGACGAGTTAACGTATAAAGAAAAATTCAGAAATATTGCATGCAATTAATTTTAAAATTGCCGCAATCGACCGAATTTTATCAAAATAAATCGATTGACCAGTTGGTTATTCAAGGTTGCTATTTTAAACATTAAAAAATAAAAAAATTATTTGATGTTTGTTACTCTTAGTTTGAGACAACTCGAATTTATTTATTTTTTTTGTCCCATGCTGGATGCATAGACCCTAACTGGTCTATTGGTTGAGAAAATTTACTCTCTTCTATTCGGCCCTAGTCACGTACTACCTACAAAATAAGCGATAGTGTGTGATTCTCCCCACTAAACAACACCCAATATCTGACCTCTAGAAACGCCGTACCACAGGAGGATATTAACGTATTTTGAATTTCTTGAATCTTATAGTAAATAATATTAAATATATCACCAAATAAATTTATTTACGTTAAGGGATAAAAAAAAGAAAGAAACTGATTATAAACATCAAAATATATCGATTTTACTGTAAATTCTTTCCTTTTTCAATCCGTCATGTGTTAATCCTCATAATTCATGTTTTTCAAAGGGAGGGATACACGTTTAATTCGTTATTTTCACGATAATATATATTCTAAAATTATAATTTATTATTTTTGTGAGATGGTTGATAAATTCTTATTTTAGCATTTCTTTGTTGCATAAATAAAGGGTGGGGTACAAAAATTTATTATTGCATCTTACAGTTTTTTTAAATAATTGTTTTGCCATTTAGTTGAAATATTTTACTGAGTGGGGAAAAATGTTTTTTTTTAAATTAACCAATAAGTCGCTTAATTTTAACGGTGTTTGCAAGAGGAGACTTCCTGGCGTATTTGATAGTAACATTCCCCTCCTTTGAGATAAGCGAGGGTAAGCAACTATTGGTTATGTCTAAGTAGGAAGGGGGGGTGTACTCAAAGAAATATGTAGTTATGCTCGTGATATACGATTGTAAATATTTTTTTCATACAAGTAATACGTTTTTTATAGTATGGGTGGGGTAGGATGGATAAGGACTGCCTCTCATGGGTGCAATAAATGTTAATGTTTCTCAGAACCACCCTCCTTTAACGTGGGTTCTTTTCTATATATTAAAAGGGGAATTATTAAATTACGTTTGAATAAAAAATATTTAGTTGCCCCATTTGTGTTGATTATTTTGAAAAAAACTCATAAATATGACGCTGAGCTGTCTCGTAACCATTAAAAGTCTTTAGGCATCCCAAAAAATTGAATCAAAATAAAATTTAGAGCAATAACACGTAGGATCCAGTTTCTCATTCAAAATAATTAAAAAAAACTTATTCAGATTTTAAATTGTATCATGATTAAACAATTTTGGCTCTGGGGTATTATTCTGACCTGCTAAACGCATGCGCGAACTGGGCGGGAAATATAAAAACGGAACTGCCCGGCTGATGGCATACGCCTGCGCCAGCGAGCCGTATTTTAATTTAACTTGTTTGCTAATGTCTCAAACATAATTTTAGTTAAAGTATTGAGTTTTAAGGCGAATTCTCATTCTCGGCCTTCCTCGTCAAAATACAGAAATATGAAGGAATCAGAAAAAGATAAAATGTTTATATATTTTGTTTTTAAATTCTAATTATTATGAATCTTCAATAGCTTTCATTTTTTCATTGAACAAATTTTCGTCGAATTCTTGCCCAGTTATTCTTTTCCAAAGATCGTCAATGTCAGATATGGCAGTCTCGAAATGGGTTGTAGCGTCGTACGATTTAGATATAAATACCTAAATTTGAATTGCAAGGGTTACATTATCGGAAGTTCCGTCAGCTAAAGGTTCGTAAACATCATAGGTGCTGAAGAATTGCTCGGTAATAGGGTTTAACAAATCCAAACCCACTTTGATATCAATTTTGGGGTCTTGAGATTCAACAATGGATGCGACAATTGCTACGAACATATTTGGTGGGCATATATTAAAATCTGAAGATATAACACTAACGTAGATATCAGACTTGCGCCCAACCTGACTGGCTGGGATAATTATTTGGGCACTCATACTAGGAGCTATAGCAGTGACGGGGTGGTTCAACAGGCATATACATCGTACAACCGACCTAACTTTTTTAACACGATCTGGAAAATACGAAGGATCCCCGATAACTATTTTAGTCTTATAGGTCTCGTCGGCGAAGACTACTTGGCATACCTTCCCGTCCTCTCCCATCTCGATCCGATTTACAGGTTTATTTAGCATATATGTGCCTCCAAACACCGCAGATATCCTCGTAAAAGCTTGAGGAAGCTCCCCCAATCCATAGAGTGGATATATATAAGGGCTTTTACCGTGAAGCATGAGGGAATCCTTATATAGTTGTATGCGCTCGAGAGTTTTATAGCATGGCTGATTTAAATATTCATCATTTTGATGCAAAGCCAATACATGGCCGACCAACTCTTGATTCTCTTTATTAAGTCCGTACCTATTATATACCTCCTCCATGGAGGAATTCTTGGTAATGCCATCAGGGTATTTTTTAAGAGGGTCTAAGCAGCCTTCAAATGCTGAAATGAAACTGCGCAGCTTCAATTTTTGAAAGAAACCAATAAGAGAAGAGGTTAAAACCTCTCCCTCCGTGACGGGTACTTTATAGAGTTTACCTGATCGGTAGACATAGCTGCCATCAATTTCTTTGAACTTCATATACCGGTGGACTTTCAAACACGTCAATTTTTTAGCCATTTTATCGCAAGACATAATCAATTTTAAGATAAGATCAATGTTGTATTTACGAGGATTTGCAAAGTTTTCTGGAGGATTAGTACCTTTAAATTTTTGGTACAGTTCCGTAAGATTCATGGAAGCCGATTCACCTCCGTAATATGGGTTTCTGTCAATGTGCAAAACTTTTTTCCCAGAAACTGATAATAAACCACTAACAATGCACTCAACCACGCCAGTTCCAAGAACAATAACATCATATTCTTCGGACATCTTGAAATAAAACAATTAACTTAATCGGCTTTGTTAGCTTAGAGCATGCGTGAATTAACAAAATATTTATTAAGAAGCTTTATATTATTTAAAATAGTAGAATAAACAAAAAAGGATTACCTTTACCAATTTTTTAAATTAAAATATTATTGATTAAAATTCTGTATTTCATCATGACTATGTTGTGGTTGATAAAATGAGTTCTTATTACATTAGACTAGTATTAATTAGATACAACACCAATATCTGATAAGAGCGCCAGTGAATTTGAACAAGATCGTTAGACATAATTTTCAACCGCATCGCGCCTGCGCGATGTTATGCTGGTTTATTTGTTTTTGGGAATTAAAATTAGTTTATGCGTGTTCTATTTCATGTTCGGATTTTATGATAAGATAATGGGCTAAAATGCAGAAGAGCCAATTTTAACCCAGATCTCACGGCGTGAATTTTAATGGCTTCCAGTATTTTGATACTTCTGTTTAAAATATTTGAATTTATCTTAAAAATATATAAATTAACATTTAAGATTATCAAAATTAATCAAAAAATTTATTGTTAATAAATTATTTGCAGCTCTTCGAAAAGCTCTTCGACGGTTTTGAGGGAATTTAAATTTATATTCTACGAGAAATTAAATAAAAATAATTTTTTATCGGTCAATGGCTTGTAACATCGTTTGCATGCCCTCCCCCTTTAAGGCTGCCATTATTTGGTTGGCAGAGACCTCCTCGAGGGAGGGCAAATTTTAGCAGGGGATGATGACTAGTAAATAATTAAGGTGTTCTAAATTTCTGTATGTGGGCAAACCAAGGTTATGAGCAATCCAACCTACGATGATATTTTGTGAGCGTGCCTATCTCTCCAATTCGTAATTTCCATGAAGACTTCCTGTTTCCATCAACACCGCCTGCAATCCCCGTGCCTATATTGGGTAATATCCATAAAATGTTATATTTTCAGTGGCACGTCAAAGTTCCATTCACCTTGACAATCAAAACTATCCACAGCCCGCCAATTTTTTTCCTTCACTCGACATATATAATTTATACATACGCCACTAACAAAATTCTTCAAGTCAACAATGTCATGCGCTGAATTAATTTTGAGTTCGGGCATAAAGAAACGCTGCCTCGTTTAACCATCTAGAGACTGAAAAAAAGGTTCCTGTTCTAATTGATTCAAATTTCCTTCATGTTCTGTTTTTAAAACTGATGTAATCTATTGAGCGCGTTTTTTCACAGGTCATTGGAGTATTGAGGCAAAGTTTTGTCTCGTGTGGCAAGTAGATTAAGAAAACGGAAAAATCTTAAAAGATCCTTTGTTGTGTAATTTATTTAGTGATATATTAAAGGCGCCTGATCAAGAGGTTTGGCACGAGTTAATGCCATCAGAAACAGCTAAAGGCTAATCTAAATACAATCCGATCAAACACAAAAGGTTTCAAAAGTAATAAAATATGAATTATTCAATTTACAACCCGTTTTAACAGAATATATCACTGTTCTTAAGAATGTAAGCGACATAGCCTTTTTTTTATCAAAAATTTTGCTAGATTACAGTATAGCTGGTGGGATTTGCGCAAGCGCGAGAAAAGTAATGGAGAATATTGGCATTAAGTATATTAAATTTTATTTTATTTTAGAAAA
>SGJC01001191.1:0-12922 GCA_009887335.1 Henneguya salminicola
ATATGCCTGGCTTCTATTTATCCTAAAATACTGTTTTGTCTTCAAATGGAAAGCATATATATTTTTGAAATGAATAATTTAATGATAAGAATCAAATCGCGAAAAGAAAACCTCGAGAAATTTAAGCAGAAGTCTGTGCAAAATATTTAAAGTAATATTTTAGCTTTATTATTAAGAGGAAAGCCCTGCGACTGATTCAATATTAATATATTCCTGAAATAAAATCGATTTTAATTTTGATTAAATTAACACATTTTGCTACAATTCTAAATCTATTTACGCCTACATTATTGCAGGATGAGACCATAATTTTTTGTGTTCAAAATTAAAAACTTAAAAATTATATTATTTTTATCAACATAATAGTAATTAAAGGAGTAGATGTAGTCATATTGGAAATTTTAGAGTGATGATAGTTCGGGAAGTAGACTATGAGAGAATAGGCTTGTATAATAGATTAAATAGTGAAAAGAACCTTTTGGTTAATTATTACCGTGATGAAAGCTAGTTGACGAGGAAAGTTTGAATAGATTCTATTATTTACAAGTACAGAAAATTCTTTCACTTCACAATATCAGTCAAAATAATTATTAACTTTTTAATATTCCCGCTAGATTAGGCTCTTGTGGCACGGCGTCTCTAGGTGGAAGAAGTGGGTGAGAGTCCTACACTAAAATATATCTTAGTAATTTTTCCTGAATGGCGTCTACATGGGATAAATAGGGGGCCGTGAAACTTCTCTCCAAATAAACCATGAGGTTTTACACATCCAAACCGATTGCAAACGGCCTTTACCAGGATTTTTTTCATAGTCAGTAGGAATTACCGGGCCGCTTAGTAACATTTACTTGAGATAATGAAACTCATTTTGAAAGCAAGCTGAATATTTTCTAAAAACCCAGTCAATGACAAAAAAAACAGAAATAAAAATAGTGATTATAATTCTCGGTTTTTTTGTTGGAAACTAGTAGGCCATTCTATTCGAAAATATATTGCTAATTGGGATGAATAGGGTGTATAAATTTACAGTCCAAAATTATAATATTTGCAAGTTTATTTAGTGCATGACTTATATTTCTCATTCCTACCCACCCTAAATATATTTTTTGAAAGAATGAAAAAGATAATTCATAGTAGGAACCCCACCCAATCATTGGAACAAAATTGCATGTTAGGTATAAAAACAGACATAATGAGCCAATGATCATTCAGAACGTGCGCATTGTGGACGAGAGGGAAGGCAGTAGTATTATTTAACAACTTAAATCCTATTCAAGACTAAACCCATAATTTACGTAAATTATAATATTACATTATCAATCGAAGCATCTTCGTCAAGAAAAGTAAGTATTCGGTAAAAAAATTCTCACATCGAATGGGACATAATATGTGAAGGTTATGCTTTTTATCCTACAATTCTCGTAAAAAATATGTTGACGTTACTAATTTTTATTATTATCTAAGAGACTTTCATTGGGTCTGCGGTTATTAGATGGATTAACTTCATTTTCGATATTAACCGTTTAACTCCATATTTTTTATTGATTGGACAAATTCATCTGGAGAAACTTTTAATCAAAGGAGGAACAAATAAAAATCGATAAAATGTGAAGTTAAAGCATTTAACTATTACTACCAGGCTAAATTTCTTTTTATTGGAAAAAATTTCAGTTTGTTATAAATTGTTTATCATTTGAGGGGTAGCTCAGAATTATGGTGAAAAGTTGTGTTCGACGTTCTCGACATGGATCGTAAATGGGAGCAGAAAATACAAAAAAAAATATGACTTCTTGTTCGATAAAATATTTCATTAATATAATATCCATTTAAAAATACTTTTGCAAATGATATTCAAATTTTGTGTTAAAATGTTGTTTTATGCCCAATTGCGCATGCTCGACCGTAGGCAAAGCCAATAATTTTGTCGCTTAATTTTATCTTTTTAGAATTTTACATTCATACTTATGCTTTAGGCTGATTTTCTCCTCAAATGAGGACACACAACGCCACACCCTACTCTGTATGGGGAGGGGTCATATACCTGATAATCCAAATTTTTTAAAACAATAAAGATTATTTTTAACACAGAACACAATGGGCATTAAAGAATGCACGAAAGATATTCATTAAGACATTCAAATTCTATATTTTACTGCTACAAAATATATTATGTTGTCAGCCAAACTAATTTCAAAATGTTGTCAGCATCTTTATAAAGTATAAATCTTTTCAACCAAAACAGAAAAATTATATAACGTCTACCACTTACCTCAAAAACTTTTAGACTCTTATTCTTTTTTAAATTTCTAGGTCGGCTTGACTATTTTTACTTAACTTAGCGTTTTCATAGAATCTAGACGCAAAATTTTGATTTTTTTATTCTCTATTTTCAGTTGCAATCCCCTTTAATAAATCATAGGGGATAGTTATTTGCAGTTGCGGGTCAAAACTTTACAGACTAATACTTATCATGAATACTCTTATGAGGGAATGTCAGGAGCTTCAGAGAGAGTTAACGCAAAAAAATAAGGATGTTTGCTGGCAAAAATGTTTTATCGGATGTAAAAGGCTCTTGTGAAACATATTAAGGCTGTTGATATTTCATGCATCAAGACGCTAATAAGCAGATGCCAAAACTTAACGGAGAAGCGTAAATTGAGCCCCAATGCCACTGCTGGGGTATCCCTTGAGAACGATATTGAATATGAGCCTTAGAGAGTAATACTACGATAACACTTATCATGGCCTGGAAGTTAACTATAATCCATTTGGGATTGTAAATCTAATAATGAAATAAGCCAGTTAAGCTTAACACATTCAGCTCAGAATAAAAAATGTTATTATCGGATTAACAAAAGAACGCAAACGCGTTTTTACAACCGTATTTTTAATTATCAAATTTGGGATAAAAATACGTAATAAGCCAGAAGTAAAATTGATTGGTTAATATTTTGTAGAAAGTAAAATAAAATATAAAATTGATTTTTACAAGTATTAAAATGCCGTAATAAGTCAAGCAGAGAAGTATATCTAAGAATTCAATTGAGCAGCCGCAGAAGAGGTTATTTGTAATTTGAAAAAAAATGGCGAACCGACTTTCCAGTTAAAATTATTATATATTGAATAGCCTAAGCAGCAGTATCATATAAAAATATATTGATTTTATGATCATTCTGCATTAAAGGTCCCAAAGGATTATATCAATTCGGTTTAACGGTACAGCCTGTAAAAAATCATCATTAATAATTATTATTAAGCAATAACAAAATACTAGCTAATACTTATTGCCGCTATTGAAAGCTCACTCAATTTAAATTACACAAAATATACTGAATATACGAGTATGCATGATATTTTGACGCAGCCGTGTTGACGCGAAAAATTAATTTCAATTAATTCTTATGTCCTTATGAGAATGAATAATTTTACTATAATTATTTCTTTGCCAAAATAAAAAAATTTATAATTTCAATTTTTTAAATTTTAAAAATCCCATGAGCCACCACAAAAATATAATTTAAATGCGAATATTTTTATAACATTATTACATGATAGGATTTTAATGGGATCATCTTAAGAATAATAAACCCCCCGCTTGGCGGCGCCGCTAAAAAAAATTAATGGCGATTAATTTTTATTTTTACCAAAATTTATACTTCAATGGGTAATAAAATTATTTAAAAAGTATAAAAAATTAAAAAAAATATCATCTGAAATTTTTTTTAGCGGCGCCGCCAAGCGCGAGGTTATTATTCTAAAAATCAACCTTTTAATGAATAATTGATGCTTCAAACAAATGCCGAAACCAATATTATAAAAAAATTTTTGTTTTTTTGAGGTAATATATTTTTAACAAAAGTAGAAATTTTTATATTTTTTTACTATTTTGAATAAAACATAGCCAAACCGGTCTCCTCGTGCCTAATGGCCATTTTTCATATATTTTTAATTTATAAAAATTAAAACTTAAGTTCGACGCAAATTTCTGAATGTAATTTTATTTTTATCTTCGAAAAAAATATTCATGAAATTTATTAGATAAATAACAGAATCTTGTGCAAATATTCTAAAATTTTAACGAATGAACAAAACAGTATTTTGCTACAACCCGATTGAGTCAAATCGTTATCTACGGTAATAAAGATGGTGCGATATTCTTACATACAAACAAACACGATAAAAACTTATTGAATCATTATTTTATTTTCTATTCTCAACAAATAACGAAGTATGGCAATTAATCTGCCGAATATTACTTTTTTCATTTGCGAAAATAAACCTCTTGATATTAATTTCAACAAAATAGTAACAAAAAACTTTACTTGTCTCTTTCCAAAAGAGCCCTAGAGTCTTCCAGGTAAGTAACACCCATTTCCAGGTTTTTACTTGTTCCAGACATGCGCTTGAACTGAAGTCTTATTCCCTTAAATCCACACTCATTTCCATCACTCTGTGAGTGGCGTACTAATCGTATTGGTCTCACTGTATAATACGCTATTGATGAATTAGAAGCCTTATCGATTCAATGAAGAATGTATTGTTTTATGCCATGCCTGACTTTTATAATATTAAATCACTTTCTTTTTGCCTTTTAGTCAGAATAGAATTTGAGATTGAAATTTCTATTAATTTTTAAAAACTGATCCTAAAACAAAGAAATAAAATTTAAGTTCCAGAGTAAGCTATTTTTACTTCCATGACCCTTTCTTGTTACAAGGTGGCATTTGTATCCGCTTCACTTCGATTCTATATTTCGTAATTTTGTTCAAATAGGAGGATAGCTAAGAAGAAGGGATGTTTATTGCCCATGAGCCCCTGTGCCCACAGATCATAAACTATCATACCATAAATGTCTGGTGTATTTGTAATAAGTCGAGCCCACCTTCGTATATAAATGACCTCATTACATGTTACTTTGAGCACACCCCCTAATGTTTGACGTAGCCGATAGTTGCTTAACTTCGCTGTTCGAACGAAAAAAAATGTTATCAACTGCGTTAGCACGTCCGTGTATCGATATTAATTCAGACTTGAAAGAGCCACAAGCAGACCAGTAAAGCTAACAACCATGCAAGCAACACGAAAACAATCGAAAATTTGAAATCTTCCATGAAATATTTTCTTAATCGAAGCAAAAACTAAGATTTAATTGATAACAAAAATGAAGCTTTTAGTTCAGTTATTATAATCTCAATTAATACTTGCAAAACTATTTTATTCTCCTCGATTGAGAAATACTGTCAAAGTTTTCAACAATTTTATCAAAATATAATTTGGATCTATTTAACATTTATATATATTTTTTGTGATCCGATTTTTAAAAAAAGAGATTGCATTCCTTTTGTAGCTTCTTTTTTATTTCACTTCTATCATATGAAGTTTTCTTTGACCCTAATAAATTGATCATTTATCCTTCTTATGATATGGTGTGTGTAAATATGCAACCTACCAATGCCGATAATATTATGATATTTTATAGGGATCAGGAGGGAACATTAGCATTATTAAGGGTGATGAAATCTAAAAATATATGTTGTTGGCATTCTTGTGTTGTTAGCTGTCATGGGAGTTTTATCATGTATTAGATGGCCGCTCGGCTGTAAAGATTCAATTTTAAATTATCATAAGAGATGAAAACACTTTTTACACACAACGTATACTAATGCATCCGTGTTATGGGTTTTACATTGGTGGTAGGGGGATTTAGCCACCCCACCACTACTTATGAGAGTCTTTTGCACTGTTTATGTGGATTAGAGGACTAAAACCAGCTCAAAGAGATTGAAGCTTTTCTTTTAATGAATAAGATTTTGCTCATTCAGTTTTTGAGAACAAAAAAATAAAGTCCATAAATATTTTATGATTTAAATCAGATTTATTTTTTTATCTTAATCATATGTTTATATTTTTTTACATAAAAAGGATAAATAAATTTGAAGAAAAAAAGAAGCAATCCTATATACGTATATCTGACGATAATATGAGATAGTCTTATATTTTAGTTGAATTTTTCGTTCATGTAGTTCTTTTCCTTGTATAAAATGAATAAATACTGAAATAATATTATACAACAAACCAAAGCCCATGAATATGACTATTATGTCGAGAAAAAATTTGATTTGATAATTATTAGGGCAGCATTTTACGATCCTTCTGATTCCCGTGGCTAATGTATTATTTTGAATGCTAGATCACTCAAACTGAGATCATGCAGATCGCCTTGAGAAACGCCATCGTGGGTATTAAGTAGATTATCGAAAACCCAAAAATTATTCAATTATGAAATATTTCATACTTGACATTTAATCATTATTTCATAAAATTGGAACAATCTAGCTCAGTTGGCAGAACCCTTTTCCATAAAATTAGCCAAGTTAACTACTGACTGCCTGCCTTCTTCAACTTTAGATAGAATACATAAAATTTTATGCAGCAATAACACATTTATAAGCTTTGTGGTTTTATTTCCTACGAGAACCAACGCCTTCAATGGCATGGTTGAGACAGAGGAGGTGTAGCTCGAACTACAGAGAAAAGAAGTAATCGTGTTTCTTAGAAAAAACCTTTATTTCATATTGAGTTTACTTTGATTCATTTCATGATTTAAGAGCCTTCTATTTTTAATAAAATAAATAAATTGGAAACATAAAAACTAAACATATTTTGTAAGCTAATATTTATCCTATGAATTTTATGCCATTTTGATTACAAAAAAACGCTTTGACTTTGATCGGTTGAAATTTTTGCTGTAATCGTCTCCTCTTTATTTTTCTTTTCTACATCTAAAGCGGAATATTCATTGGAACTAATTTTTGGACATTCCCCTAGAATTTCAAAAGCATTTTCAATGATTGTATGAATGAAAAGACATAATATTAAATTATCCCCAAGAGAAGCGGCTCGTATATCAACAGCCATAGTATTTTTAATCAAACTTGGCCAGAAACATATTGCTAGATTTCGCGCATCCATTTTATTTTTCTCTTTACAGTTATACACTCTTTAAATCAGTGACATTTAAAACCTTGCAAGATGATGCATAAGAAATGTAAAAATTGTTAAAATGGGATTTGGTAAAGTTTCAACAACTGATTTTATTTGATCAATTCTAACATTAGGATCTGTTTGACCTAATATTTATCTAGAAATCGAAAACTTGTTGCTTCCAATATTTTTGGTATAAATGATACAGGTATAAAAGATGAGGGTAAGGTAGAGAAAAAAGTCTTCAATGCCCCAGTGAATACATGGACATTGAAACCAAGATTATTAAAATCGATATCAAAATCTTGAATAAGAAGCAATCAAAATACCGGACTCAAAGGTCAGCTTAAGTGTCTCTACATCTTGTTTAGAGCCACTACGTCGATACAAACCTTCTACCTCTAAACTACTATCTTCAATGAATATTATGGTTTTAATCACAAACAACGGCACGTTACATATAAGCTTAATCTGATCCAATGGCTTTCCAAAATATTTGTATTCAGCTTGTTGAGTTTTTTTTGACGATCTGCTTTCCCATTCAAGCATTTTTTGCGCATGATTAAGATCTGCTTCGTTTTTCTTGGAAGATTTCACGCCTACAAAGCGCATAGGAAACTAAAATTAAAAGGCCATTAAACTAATAATTTATTTTTTAGAGATGAATTATTGGGTGTACTAGGAGAAGACGGCATTCCGGTGCTAATTCGTTCATCCTTTTGTAAATCTATAGAAAAATACTCACGAAATTTAAAATACTTTTGTTTTGTGATGATTTTACCTTTGAATTTTAAACAATTAAATTTACTCTTAAACTTCTTCTTGAATCAAATATTTTAGTTTTCAAAATTTTGAATTTAATCGTATTTTTCCTTGAAATTTTTCTAACCATGAATATTAAAATATACCCCATGTCTATGAAAGATGAAACTTTAGGTTGCTCCATTTCAGTTCGAACCTTAATATTATATTTTTTTATACGTTTTGTTCTGGACTGCTCCCGAATGCAGGATTTTCTGACCATAAGATTCTTGCCTTTTCTACAGGATCAGCTGATGCGATATAATTCAATTTTTTTGTTTCATTTTTTGTATCCTTTTTATCTCGTTTGAATTGGAAATCTTTTATAAAAAATCGACAACAATTTACTTCCGAATCTTCGTGAGTAATTTACCCCTACTTGTTCGTTCCCTGAACTTGATAATGATTTCTCTTTTGATAATTTTATTTCTTTATTCAATTCTTTAAGACATTCTTTAAGAAAATAATTAAAATGTGAAGCTAAGAATAAATTTGAATTCTTAAAACCTTTTGCGATATTATCATAGTTTTCATTTTGATCAACTGACTCTATGGAAACTTTAGTAGCTGATATAAAATCTTTAAGACGTAGTGTTTTTTGGACATAAAGTCGAGAATGAGAAGATACACCCAATATTCCTATAATTTGAAATACAGGAATATGTGTCTGTGATGAAAAAGCTTTCATAACACAGAAAGAAGCCTCTCGCATCATACTATAAACTGAAATACATCCATGATATTTTTCTTTGTTAATTAAAACAAATGCTGAATGGAAAGAAACAATTTTCAACGATACTATATAAATATCCTCATTAGATTTGTATTCAAAAAAAACAGTTTCTTTTCGATTACTGTACTCATATTTTCTACCAAATAAAAGCATACCAATGATCATTTCAAGAGGATAGTTATCCCCACACATACAACACATTAGAATTTTAATATTATGAATTGAATCACATTGATCTATAAGACTATCTGGTCTACCAAAAATTGTCTCTTCCAAATATTTAATGGAATCAATGACTTGAAGTTCATGAAAAGGACTGATCAAACTTTTATCAATAATTTCGTCTAGATAAGGTTGAATCAATTTTGCTGAATATTTCGTGCTAATATTTCTTCCCTGCTCTACTAATCGACCTAACATAGACTCTTGGAAAAATGTTGAATCGTTCAACCTTGACCAAAATGTTCTGTATTCCTCTATTATATGTGGCCGTAAACAAAACAGAATGACTATATTACTCATGTTGTAGATGCTATTAATAGATATAGACGATGCTTGAATTTTTTCTATAGATGCAAAACTATCCATAAAAGAAGTAGTTGTCTTATTTCTCCATATTTTTTGAAAAAAAACGTGTAAATCGGATAAATTTTTTTCAACAAACTTGAATGTAGAAGCATCACTATAAATACCAATGAATGATAATTTATGATCAGCATATTTTGTTAAAATATTATTCCAATCAACGTATATTGAGTCAATTTTAATTGGTAGGATTTTTCGACTATATCCATTAACGTTGACAATATAAAATGTATATGTCATACTACTATCGACAATTTTTAAAAATTCCTTCTCAAAATCCATATAAAGATTATCACAAGCAATTACGAATAATATCATTAGATCATCTTGATCATCCAGTTGAGAATCAAATTTAATCTCGCGGTAGTCGAATACACTAGATATTACATTCTTGGCCTGATTTTCTGAGCATGGAGACAAGGGGGATAACAAGCAAAATGCATTGCTAGTAGAAAAAGTGTAATGAGCGAATATCCAATTTTTACGTAATTGTTCTAAAGGTCCGTCAAATATCTGAAACCGAGGATCTTTCCCAATCACATTGGAATATTCTTTCACTAACTGAGACTTATTTTCTTAGCAATATTATGAAATATTCTTACCGTATCTTATCGATAATACACGAGAAGTATTTTCAAATATTAATTCGTGAAGTTGGTTTTTCGCTTTCAACAGCAATTTTTGATAATATAGATTATAGATATCGTTAAAAAATGCTTCATTGAGGCTCTTAATTTATTCCAATTAACTACTTCAGCTAATTCAGTCTCTTTTTTATTTATTAATAATTGAATCATATCATTAATTGAGGACTTGATCGTAAAATTCTTATTCTGAATACTTTCTTCAAAAATATTTTCTAATCTTCTTTTTAATGTTTTTTGATTTGAAATTGAGTACAGACGAGCTCGATGTTTGTCTACCAGCACCTTAAATCGTTCATGAGTTAAAATTTTGGTGGGAATCTTGTCAGAAATATTATGCATATATTGTTCAATGAAATCCAGACTGTTGACATCTAACTCACATTCCTGAAACGTATGTTATTAAATTACCTCAAACCAGTCATTGAAGATATTTTTAGCTTTAAAATAGTCTATGAAATCTATAGGAAATTCTTTTAAAGCTTCTATATCAAGATAATTTTTAAAGACACTAGAAATACATGTCTCAAATTTAGATAAACAATATTGTAACATTCGATCTTTTAATTTCAATATTTTTTGTTTTTTAGATTCAGTATAAACGTCTCTGGCACCTTCAATTCCTATTATTTCAATCAGTTTTATAATTTTGTCAAAATTATTATTTTTCTTATACAATGTCATCAAACTAAATCGTGAAAGTGGGTCTGTTGATTCAATAATCATATTTGAAAATTCCTCAATTAATTTTCCATTTTGAACTTCTGTGATATTATAGGCATCTTGAAAATTCATCGCTTTAAAATTTTTATTTTTGGTGTCTATTAAAGAATATAGGGACTGAAAGGCGAATGCAATGTTGACGTTATAAACGGCAGAGGTTTCAATGATAGGTGCAGTAAGATTGAAATTTTCCTTTTTGCTCATCTTCTCAATTATATGACTGCTGATATCAGTTCTATTTATAATTTTGTCACATTTGGTTGCCACAATAGCTACTGGCTTTTTCAACTTCTCAATCTTTTTTAAAGCATTAGCTAGAAAATAGTCTTGAGCTTCAATGAATTGAAAAGTTGGATCAACATTGTAGCATATTATGAATCCATCTATTGAAAACTCATCCAAATCCGACATGCGTTCCTTGATTATTGTGATTTAATGATTACTTGTGGAAATTTAGAAATTGCTTTGATCTGCGCAGGACTAAAATAGGCAAGTTTCTGTTTAGAATACAATTTAGACACGATAGCCGTCTCTAGATATTCTGGTATAAGAGTATTAGCATTGATATCTCGTCTCAAACTTGTGAATTCAATAAGAGAAATATCAACAAGATCTTGATTTGCAGTTTTTATTTTACCGCAGCCCCAATATAGAAAAGTATCCCTGTTAATAACACGACCATTAAGATATTCTTGATTGTAAACAGAATCATGATTCAAAACTAGTTCATCATGAGCAGGTCGGACAAATCTATTACAAAAAAAACTCTTCCCAACTTTATACTCTTCACCACTTACATCCATGCCACTCAGCCCAATTACTGAGACATTAAACTTTTTTGTAGCGATTTTCATTAAAAAAAATACACTAACTACCAATAAAGAGGTCTGGGTCTAACAAATTATACTCATAATCACAAAATTAAAATTCAACCCTCCCTCGAGTTACATGCTAATATTTATAAATATTTAGGGGACATGTCCTTGTATAATCCTATAAGCACTCTCTATTAATTGTTATAATCTCAGTCCGAACTTAAATTTCGAAGCGTTTATTAATTTTTAATCTTTTTTCCAAATCAAATAATTATGATAAATTGTAAGGGGATAAAATATTTTTTTGAGAAAATTAAATATTTTAAAATAAAAGATGCTATTATAGTTTATAATTATTGTTTCGCCTTTTTGTTACATGAATAGATAATTAATTACAGCCATGAATAAATTCCGGTGTTTTTTTTACATTAGTTTAAAAAATCATTAAACTAATATGTATTTAGGATACACAAAAATTTACTGATATTATTTAGTGTTTCTGATTGATTTTTAATTAAAGAAATTAGGGGGGTTTTTTAATTTAAAAAAAAGCTAAAATACACTAATTGAATTAAATTAAAACCACGCCTCTCCATAATTACATCTGACAAAATTCAAATTAAAAAAAATGCAACTTGAAATTGCTCTGAAGATTTATCGGATGTAAATGATTTTCTTCTTTGAGTTTTCAAATATTTGTTTGAACCCATTTTATATTTTAAAAGGCAGTCAGAAAAATGCCGCTTCAGTAATTACGGGAACACCGAGTCTTTTGTATGGGAACAATGCATACTTTTATCTATAAAAAAATTATTTCAGCGCACCCTTAAAGTTTGCATTCGTTTATGTGGGTAAGCTTTTTTTAGCCTTAACCCTAACTTGCTTTATAACTGAATTGACTAAGACTTTTTTGTAAATATACGTTAAAGAGTATTATAACTTCAATCAGACACTATTAATTTTCTAATAGTTGAGAATGAGTTTTATTTCGCTTCTAATAAGAACTTTATTTCGATGAATAATCGCCATTAAAAGATCGCACGCGTAAACGATATTATAAATTAGCAAAACGCCAATCGGATTATATATTGTAGAAGTAAGGATACCTAATAAATGAAATAGCAGTATAATATCAATTATGACCTCATGCATTATTACCTCTTCCCTTTCATGATTACAAAAGTTAAAAAAAATCAGTTTCTAACGGAACCATGTATCTCTGTTAAATAAGTTCCGAAAAGAACTTTATATATTGGGAAATTATTTATTTTAAAAATAATTGGAATTTTTAGATCGTCATCAATTTTATGAATTATACTAATTAATGCCACATTGTATAATTCAGTTTATTTTAAAATCATACATTCTAAATTTAAACATTTATAACGCGTGCGTATTAGTTAACGGGGCTCCTCTTTAGAATAATAACCCCCCGCTTGTCGGCGCCGCTAAAAAAAATCATGGCTATTAATTTTTATTTTTAGCAAAATTTATGCTTCAATGAATAATAAAATTATTAAAAAAGTATAAAAATAATTTAAATTATATGCAATTTATTATTCATTTAATGATATGTAACATGTTTAAAAAATTAAAAAATATCATTTGAAATATTAATTAGCGGTGTCGCCAAGCGG
>SGJC01001193.1:0-15010 GCA_009887335.1 Henneguya salminicola
CCCCCCCCTTTAAAAAGAGTTTTAAGATTTCACAGTGGGTGTTAGACTGCAGCCAGCAACGCCCATTTGAAACGACAATGAGTAGTAAGGCTGTCTTATCGGTTAAACATCACATTAAAACTTTTTTATTCTAGTGTTACCGTATCCCTTAAAAAAATGGGATTAAGGGTAGCTATGCCTTTTTTTGACTATCTTGCTGTATTCTTAAAAATTAACTAATCTACATTTGAATTACTAATAAGAAGCCGATAATATCTGTTAGGTTATGTTATTTATTTTGCCTCTGAATATACGCGAAAATAAAACTAAACTTAAAAATTATATAAAGTACAACAATAGTTTTACATCAACGGCTTTTGTGTGAAATCATGCTTTGTATAAAATAT
Organism: Henneguya salminicola; assembly: GCA_009887335.1. Taxonomy (NCBI): domain Eukaryota; kingdom Metazoa; phylum Cnidaria; class Myxozoa; order Bivalvulida; family Myxobolidae; genus Henneguya; species Henneguya salminicola. Next base: position 387 of record SGJC01001193.1, read on the forward strand.
AAAAAATTATGGATCGCATTTGAAATTTTTTCCTGAAATGCTAATTTGTATCCATTTTACCTAAAATTTACGTTTTGTATGAAAAAATAAGGGGCTCTTACTTTGGAGGAGGGAATAAGGGAGGCCTCTATGCTGGTTGCTAGCTAAATCTATTATTTTTAATTTGAATCAAACATTATTTTTTATATCTTCAATATTTTATTATGCGTTTGCTCAATTTTTGAATGCAAGTTTATTTTATAAAATACAAATTTTTTTTACTTAAGATTGCTGTCAATATTATTTCATGATATATAAATAGGCTTGGCGGTATTTTTAATATTTTCTCGTTTTTTTATCATTAAAAATATAAAAAACATATTTTAATTATATTGATTTAATTTATTTTACTATATTATTAGGGCGCATAATCCGGCAAAAAGCTGCAAAGATATTGCAATGAAAGGTCTTTTGAAAAACCAACCTGATATGTATTATATTAAGACTGAAGACATGGAACTTCTACAGGTATTTTATAAATGTTACTAAAATTAGGTATTTTGCCCACAAACATATACTTTCCAAATTGATGCCTCTCACAATGAGGATATTATGCAATCAAATTTCTCGACCTCAATTGATGCTTTAGTAATTCATCCAGACAATGAAACTAATTTTATTATTACAAGTGGAAATGCTTCAACAAATGAAAACGACAAAACCCAGAATTTGGGGAGGATTAATTTAATAGTAAGATATATTTTTTTATAAATCTGACTAAATCTTAGATAAATCAGACTACCTCGTTTAATACAAATTCCAAACTATTAGAAGCAGGGAAAAGCAGAGAGCCAAATGAAGATTATCAAAATCTTACTAATCTAACGGATAATCTTGAAAAACAAATGCTTGAGGAAGCAAACAATTTAAATATAACCAACGCGACATCAATGGAAGATACTTTATTTTTTGCTAAAGTTGCAAATAAGGTGAGATTACTAATACCCAGTCTAAATTAAAGTAAAATTATTTTATAAAAGTTTGGTATTACTGATGTAATATTTAAAAACTAAAATCACTGATTTTAATTCAAAAATAACAATTCTTTCAGTTAAAATAAGTTGTACCAGATTTTCCTTAAAACCTCTTACTATTTACATTGATTAACTCTTGCTTCCATACAAACATGTATGTTCCGCAAACACATCTGAGAGCCTATTATGTTATCGAGCTATTTAAATACTTCGTGAGGCTCTTCTCCCAAATTTAAGACCTGATATTTACACTTTTTTAAGGTTACTCAACAAAAAGGACATTGATTAAGCCTTTAAGGAAGAAAGTAAGGCGCACAAAATTTGAATGTTGAAGTTAGCTCGCTTTTTATTTTATCAGCTTTTTTCATAAAATTTTCCGTTTTGAACATTTTAAAGATCATTTTGCTTCCTCTAAAGGCAATTCCATACTCAAAAAGTAAAAATAGATCTTTTTTTTATACTTCTTACATGTTAAGGTATGTATTTGTGTACTTATGATTTTTAGTGTTAATCTTCTGACTTATCACTGCTTAAAGTGAGATCTTTTCAAATTTGATCCGCTTGAGATATATTTTTTTCGATGGAGCTAGTTAAAGTATTTTTTAGAAGGCAAATATATGTCACTTTATACTTTTCCAAAAAAAGAGATTACGCGAATACTTCATTGTAATTGAATACAACCGCCTTGCTCATTTCTGTGATTAGAGCATGCAAATGAAGCATATATATCCCTTTTCCATCCAAAAACAGATTTACCTCTGAATAGATTTAATTCTCTATTCAAGAGGGGCGTAAATGCATTTATGCTGATTTAAAATAAGCTAGTCAATCGGTTATAAAATTCCAGCATGTACATTGCAAATAAATTCATTAAACTATTTTTATATGTCATTTGAGTAAAATTAAGGGAAGGTTTTTAGAATCGGAAGCTCTTGGGGAAAATATTGTATTAATGACTCATTTTGATGGAGCTTGGGTTTGATAATTTAAGATCCTATTTTGATTAATTCTTTTAATGATTTTTGGGAGAGGATAAAAATTTTTTTAGTCCTTTTAAGCGACTTATTTGTGTTTGATTAAGATTGGAAGTTGACCTAGATTTTAATATCGTTATTCCCAATGCCTTGCACTCAATATTAGCAGTATCCCTTTGAACAATGTTTTTTGAATTTAAGCATGATAAATCGTTCGTTTCGTCAACATACAGAATTGTTCGACGCCCTTCATTATGCCCCGTCTCTTATTAAATTATTTTTGGTAAGAAGTATTTCATGGTAATATAATATTCTATTTTGTAAATTGTGGATCGTTGATTCTTTCCTTGTATTTTTTCAACGCTATTTTTACAAGTGTGTTACAGAAGAGACTTCAGTTTAAGTCTGCAGAGACTAGGAGATTTTAGCTTTTTCTTGAACGTGGGAAGGCTTAATTAGAATATTTATCTTAAACAGAAAAATAATTTTAATTTTATAAAAAAAATATATTTAGAAAGCAAAAAAACTGCATTTTTTTTATTATCCGAATGACTACGATCGATTTGCCATCTTATAGGCTATTTTAAACCTTAAATACACAACGTTTATTTGTTGAATATTCTAATTTTTAATTATTGGGATTTAATTTCTGGAATACAAAATAATGACTCGGCATGGTTTCGCACCCACCTCCTAAACCCTCCAAAAATAATTCTATGGTCTTTTTATTAAGTTAAGTACTTTATGCAACGAATTTAGGAACCACATTTTTAGGACTACTTTTTTTTAATAGGAAGGGCTTAATCTTTTTTTTTAGATTAAATAATACACGAGCCTGGCTCTTACATTGAAAATTTAGTTACTCTTTTATAATTGGCCAGAATTTTGCATATCTATATTTAGAATGGAGACAATGAAGAAAGTAATACAATTTTGAACAGCATAATCAGCAAAAATAATATAAATTCTTACCCTGAAAACAAAAGATCTTATGTTGAGACCAATCGAAATTATGAGAAAAAAAACGAAAATCCTAAAAATTATAAAAAATCAAAAGAAAAAATGAAAATTCCATTGTATAAACCTATGAATAACCTCATTAAATCGTTTTCTGATAAAAAGGAAGATTCTAAATCTAGTTCGGAATCTTCTAGTGACGTCAAATCAAAATCGTCACACAAACAAAAACATAAATCATCAAAAAAAAACAAACAGAAGAATAAAAAAGATGAGGAAAAAAATGTTGATAAAGCATAAAAAGGCTATTACAAGCTCCAGTATTTAACTTAAATAATTAAAATAAATATTTATAAATTGACGTTTTTTTTGTTGCTTTACGAATTTTAATGTCTAAATATAGTAACAGAATTTACTTTATGTATTGTATGCAAATAAAAAAATTGATTCGCAAAGTGTTTTTTTGACTCTCACTAGATGTGTGTAAATATTACCTTCCTTTCTCGAGTGGAGCTTCACGCTCTTTTAATTGAGATGGTTTTACTTCCAGATATGAAACATTGTTGTAATATGTGGTAGTAGGGAGGTCAAATTCTTAATAATTTATAATTTACCTCCCTCTATAAGAATACTGTATGCTTGTACAATTGGTTGCAGATAAATTATTTGATTTTCTTTAAACAAAACTGAGCAGTTCTATTTTGCAACATAATCATAAAAGGTTTCGACTCTAACGAAAGCCGCATCTAGTTGTAAGACATATATCTCGAGAATATTTTGATTTATAAATGATAATTTCGTTTTTTTTAATCTCTCTTTTTATATTGAAAAATTTTAGCACGAATTTTGCTCAATGAACAGAGCATGCCACTAGTTTTATTCGAAAAGTGCAACAATTTATTATTGGAACACAAATATGTACTCTTCATCTATAATAATCAATAATTGACTCCCCCTTGTTTGCTAAAAGTTAATATGCCTTAATCAACATTAATCATCATTGATGAGAGCAGTGGCTCTCAACCGGTGGCCACAGTTATCTTTGGCAACTCAAAATAAAATTTGAAAAACAATACTATCCTGGATCATGCATAAAATACTTCAGTATTAAAAATTAATTGAATTATAAATTAAAAAATAACTATATATAATGTTTAATTTATCTTTTTTTTAATTATAATGAGATTATTTTTGTTTTAAATACAGTTTTTTAATGGAATTTTAATTAATTTTGAATACGGGTATATTTTACGCATGATCCCTTTTTCTATTGCAAAAATTTTCAACTCGTGAAAAAATTAAAAAAATAGAAATGTAGACAATATTTAATTGAAAGTCAGTCTTACGGATTCATCAATTCGCCGCATGATTATACAATTCCAGTGTGTCTTTTATATAAAATAACACCAGCGAATAAAAGTATGTGTCCATGCATGTTAAAAAACGATTTCAAAGCATCCCGTGAGAAAGATTTTAATAAACCATACGTATATTTTCAATCTTATAAAGAAAAATTTGAAAATAGATCTACATTCAAGACAATCTTTTTCAATAAATATATATGAATGAACTAGACTTGCTATCCTCTTAAAAAATTTCTAAACTAATAGCAAAAGATGGAAAGTCACACACCATAGAAGAATCTCTTATTTTACGAGCGATTGCTATTGTACTCCTATCCTTTACGAATCTAAATCGTAGGGAATCCATCAAATCTATTCTCATTAGTAACTCACAATTGGCAATGCGAGATAAAAAGTTTAATGACGTCGAACCACAATTAATTTCATATTGAACGAATTTAAAATTGGCTTTGCAAGTCGACGAGACAACCTTGAAAGACAACTTTGCTGTACCTATGGTGTATGGAAGATATTTAAATGAAGGCGCGCTAATGAGGAAGTTTTATTTGTTTGTAAGCTTTTAACGGATTTTAAAGGATAAACAATTTTTGAAGAAGTAAAGAATTACTTTGCTAAAAATGAAAATATAAGGGCGTAGGCTACGGATTGTTTTGAGGCTGTGACAAGCAGATAAAAAGACTTCATTGCATATTTCAAGGGTGGTTTACCATATTTATTTTGTATTCCCTGTAAAATTCAATGACAACACTTAGTGTCAACAAAATAGCAGGGTCTTTACTTGATTTACTAGAAATTGTAACCAGCGCAATCAATTATATTAAGCCAAACGCACTCCCACATTGCATATTTCGAGAATTATACGAGACAAATAATAAAGAGTTTGTACGTTTGTTGTCAAAAAGAAACTTCCTTTCTTGCTTTGTGATTTTATGTGAAATGTTATTGACGTTTTTTAGAGGTAAAAAAATGGTTAAAAGCTTGTTACAATAAAATCTGATGTTTTTTATTTGAGAAGCTGAATTTGTTGAACAAACAACTAAAAGTTAAAAATTGTAACGTAATCTTGAGCAAAGAGATCCTTATTGGGTTTTTTAGAAAGATTAAACTATAAATCAATAATTTAAGTCGTCTTGAATTTACTCAGTTCCCGTCTTTAACAAGAATAAAGAATGATTTGACGGATTAAGAAATAATACTATACTTAATTTATTTACAGCAAATGTATGATGACGTGGAGCTGTGCTTTAATGATGCAGTAAGTCTAAATATTCCAGAGTAGATTATCAATCCTTTTTTTTATAATGTTGATAACGTAGCTCTTCATTTGCATGAAAAACTTATAGATCTTCAGAATAACAAGCCCAAGATTGCATTTCGAACTAATTCCACGTGATTTTTGATTTCAAAATAGAATAGATTAGAGCTTTCCCGTCTTTGAAACGAAGCAAAGTTGTTTATATTGACTTTTCCTGCTCATTATTTAGTAGAATAAATGATATACTAAACAAAACAAAGAAGCGGCTTAATATAATAGATAGAGGGGATCTTCGATTATGTCTTACATCAATAGCGCCAGATATGGAAAAGATTAACTCTGAACATGAAGTGCAAGGGTCTCCCTATAAAAATAAGGTATTACATCATACCTGTGTCCTATTACAAAGCCTATTTATTAGGGCAATTATCCTTATATTGTTATTTAAATAGGATAGTTAGATACAGTAGCGACATACTTAAATTTTGTTCGCAAAATTTAATACAATGTGGCTTATTCGCCTAATCCTTTTTGATCGTAGGTACTTTTATTCTGTTTGTGATTTAATTTTTATATTTTTGCATTTGAATTTTAAAAATATAACCTTTTTAATTTATATTTTTTTTTCATCCTTGGAATCATTCTTCAAATAAAAAGTTTTCTTTGATAATTTAATAAAATTAACATTTTTATCGATATTAACTGCATTTTTTTTATTTTGAAAAATTTTAATAATTTTTAAACTACCATAAATACATTGAAATAAAAAATGGCCTCCAAATTAATATAATTTGATGAAAATTATAACCCGGATTGTTAATGTCAATTGAGTATAGTATGTGGTAATATACATTAAATTCAACCAATTATATTACGCATTTCTTTATCGTCTTAGATTTTTTTCGGTTTAATTTAACGCCATAAAATATTATCATGCATTTATATGAAAAAACGCTTGCTACACCACCAACCATATAGAAGCGAATGGGAGATCAAATGTCTAAATATGTCTGTTGATATAAATAATAAAGTATTCCCTTTACAGTTAACATATCTTTTGCAATATTAATGTAGTCCCTCATACATAAAGATAATTCGGCTTCAGAAAATGATAGTTGAATAGTATATCATCAAATAATAATAAAATTACAGTCGATACAAGGACGAAAATTATCCATTACATTGAAGGGGGAGTCTCTTCATAAGAATTTTCAAACTTTGAGAAACTTCCATTTTCTACTGTCTGAAATATTATTATAAAATTTAAGAACGCTCAGTTTGTTAAAATATAGTAAAAATATGGTGCAGCACTAAAAAAGATTCTCAAGAGATATCCCAACGTATTAGACAACTTAGGGGAGGGATAATGCCGCCTTTACCTTTAAAGGCTTTGTCAAATTCTATTAGAAAAGAATTTCGAGTTTTTTCATGATCCTAACAAAATGCAGCAAAATTAAGGGTATATATAAAAAAAGACTTTGAAGAAACAACTGCTCATGAATGGGAGGATTATTAAATAAAGATGAAACGAAATACACATTAAGATCCCGGGAATGTGTAGCGATTAATTAAAATATATGATTTAACCATAGAGTTTTTGAAAATAATTTATTTCGAAATACTACTCAGTAAAAATTGATCCCAACCGCTATTAAATTAAACCGAGCCTCCTGTAATATCTACATAAAATTAGAAATCAGGAGGAAGGTGTATTTTTGCATTAAACCTATATTTTGAAAATTTTTATTATCAATCTATTTTTAATTTTATAATAATGTTGACGTATTTTTGCGCCGTGAGATGAATAATAAAATATTTTATGTCCTATTATGATGTTTATTTACTTAAAATAAAAAAATTATAAAGCTGGATATTAAAACGTACCTGCGATCAAAATGGACTAAGCAACCTTATTTGTCTAAAATGAATCGTGCTTGTTTTGACTCAACTCTTTCCCCCCATTATTTATAATTGGCTCTTTTAGCCTGACCCACTTTAATCCAGAAAAATATTGAATTTATTTTTACTCATTTTGAATACAAAGGCGTGAAGACGAATTAAACTTATTGCATTTAGGTTATAAGTATTAATATTTGCATGCGACTGTAGAAACCTAATTCCCTTACTTTAATCTTGCTAAAACCCCGATTAAGTTGATGTAAATGAATTATTAATTTTAGAAATTTTCACCATACAAAAAATAAACATGAATTATTCATAAAACAATACTTTGGTCTGCTATAACCGACTTCATATACGCAAAGATACTTTAAGATGCCGGTGTAACGTATAATTTTTAAGACTTCTCAAATTTTAATCTTATCAAAATGCATGCAATTTTCTGCAGAAAGTAGCTAGTTTTGGAAATTTGTAAAGTCTTTTATTATTTGGTGAAAAAAATTTATATTTTCGATAATATTTGTTAGAAGTTTGAATATCTTAGTCTGCAAAATAAACTCAATGATAATATTTAATTGTAATATTAGGTTTTTGAGACATTAAATGCTGCAAAACGATTGTTCCTGGCCATTTAAAATTTTTTAGGGTAACTTGGAGATTTGCAACAAAATATAAAAATCGAATTCATTAAACTATTTTAATTTTATTCATGTGATTTTAATTAAAAAAACAGGCTTTCAAACATAAATATAAGTTTTTGATTGAAATAGTCTGAAAATACAGCTTTTAAAAGGCTTAAAAATTTTAGGCATTTATTTTAACAATTATGCTGAGGGGGGGCTTTATACATTTAACATAGGATATAAAATTAATGCATTATGTTTCAAAATATAATATTTACAGAAAACCGGGCAATTCGATTATATGGATCAATAAAAATATTTTCAAGCATTAAATACTTTATGAAATTGAAAAATGCCTTAAACTAATCAAATTGAAAAAAACACCATACATTAAAACAAACTGCTCAAGATACAAATATTTCGATTCTATTTTTTATATTTTGAGTTTTCTTAGAAAGATAAGTTTTGGGTTTTAAAGGATGATTTGATATAGTATAAAATTTCATACAAGATACAATATAATGGCCAAGTCAACTGTGATTCAACAAATTGCTAAATAAGGGCAAAAAATCATTATGGAAAGGTATACTAGAGGATATTAAATTGTAAATAAAAAAATGTGTAAAATATGCGCTTGAGAGTATTATTGAAAAAAAGAGGGCTTCTAATTTATCAAATGCCGCTAAACAAGAGCCTCAAACTGATGGTATTTATTGGATCAACAATTTAAGGATAGAAAAAGAAGAATACAACCCCCTAAGGATATTAACAGAGTACTTTACACAATAGGCTGATGATTTCCATCTTTAAACAAAAAAAATAAATGAAACGGCTAAATGTGTTTAAAACAACTAACTTTATCAATTTGGAAACACATAATATGGGCAAAACAACCACGACGCTGTGAAAACACTGCTTTAAAAAAACAGAAACAAGAACTAAACTGACCAAGAAAAATACTTTCTGTCTATTTCAACTTAACAATTTAAAACACCCCATATTTTACATGATATTTGATAGAATTTCTGTTTTCTCAAGTAAACTCAATTTCAAACATAAAGAAATATAGCCAATTTAATTTCAAAAAATACATAAAATATTGGAATATGTTAAAAAAGCTCAAAGAATATAAAATCGCAAGGCAATCAACACAAACATGTGTCATGGCTAACTTTAATGTTTGGGATGTAATAGTGTTAGTGAGCACAGATAAAATTCTTAAACAAAGATTATAAGCTGGAAAAAGGTTTTTTCAATGCCAAATACTGAATAGAATCTATTTTTTATAATTTTTTAGGTCAGCTAAAAATATTATTCGAGAGAAGATTATTTCAAAAATATATAATTTTTGAAATCGAAAGAAATTTTAAGAAAAAAAAATGAAGGTATAAATTTATTTTTATGTGTCTCAGACACTCCTGCAAACACAGAAAAAAAAAGTATATCCTGGGCTTCGTGTTTGGAGAAAGGCGTAGGGTTCAATGTCGATTCGATTTATAAATAATTGACTCTACTCCATAAATCTTTTAAAATAAATACTTAAATTACATTTCATAAAAATTGCCTGAAAACTAGAGCATAAGAAACAATCTCATTTTAAAACCTTAATGTCTATTTTTATCTATGGTATTTTGTTGTTTGAAATACAAAAAAAGTACATCGGATAATATTTATTGTCAAAATTAAATCAAAAATACTCGAATATTATGATCCTTAGAATAACAACCGTAAAATACATGTCAAAGGATACTAATTGAATATTGATGAAAATTTTCATTATTTTACAATGCATTAAATAGAATTCCGTGAAAAAAAAATACCGATTTAACGGTTGGATTTCAGCCCATTTTATGCAGAATAAAGAATTAATAGCATCGAAATATATAAAATTGATCCAAACGAATATCAAAGTACTTTATGCTCTAGATTTGAACAATTTAGTCAAAATTTCCATTTCAGCGACCAAAGTTTAAGCATCTTATTTAAATGTTTTTGTATAGTTATTATTATTTTTAACACTGTATTCGGACTCACGCGAAGCTTTTTTTAATCTGTGGTTATAGAATATAAAATTATACAACAATAAAATCTCAGAATCTTGGTTCATGAATTTATTTCATTTATGTAAAGGGCATAATTTAATCAGTAAGATCCTAAGCTCTGGAGTAAGACATTTACCAGAAAATTTATTATTTATGCAGCTTTTCTAATAAAATTTGATCATTTGGAAGGATTCTTTTAATGGAAATGATCAAAATTCGATTGATTAATTTATAAAAATGTTTTGCAATAAAACATTACTTCTGTATTTTATAAACCTCAAGTATGTAATAATTTTTCGATATCTGAATTTTAAAGGGCATTTATGAAATATTAAAAGAATAGGATCTGAAGGTTATGTGTGAATTTGGCAAAAAAAAAAGATGAACATTTTAAGCCATCCAAACGTGCATTTTCAGACCATTTCTGTCCAACCCTTATATTTTTGTTTGAAAGGCTATGTTTTTAATTAAAATCACATGAATAAAATTTAAATTGTTTAATAAATTCAATTTTTATATTTTTTCCCATACTATTAAAAGACATTACAAATGACCCAAACTGACAACTTTCTGCATGAAAATGCAGACATTTTAATAAGATTAAAAATTTGAGAGTCTTAAACATTTTACGCAGCACCAAAAACAAAAATTTACGTGATCCTTCCTCTTAAGAAAAAAAAGTTTTTTTATAAACTTGAAGAAATAAGATTCATTTAATCCAATTGATAAAATAGATTGAAGGTTCATCTGCCGAAATTTTGATTGACTCAATAAACATAAGCGGTTCATTATCAGAAGCAGAAAGCTTAATTTATGTGTGAAAAATAATATGAATTCTCGAGGGAAGAAGAAGAAACAGAAAGAATACAAGTGATAAGCCACAAAATCTCCCTTTTCATGCAAACAAATAGATTTCTCTATGAAATAGTTTTTCAAAACAGTTTAATATAATTTGGATTTAAAGATGAGGAAAACTTAAAAAAATTTTGTTACAAACATTAATTTTTGTTTTGTTGCGCCTCAAGAAAATAACACCAAGCGGATTCTTTTGATGTATTGAGGGTTGATTTACTCTATAGTAATGCCAAATAACTTAGTCTTACTGTGCCGTGAAATTGTAAAATAGAAAACTATTGTTTCTGGGGACAATAATTCGAACTCAAAGCATAAGGAAGGAATTCAAAAATGGTCAGCTGCAAACATGCGAACTTATCGAAATAATGTAAAAATAATTTTTACCAGTGGGCTTTTTGTATGTCAAACTATACCAAGCAGGAGAATTGCAATTATAAAAGTGAAGAAATCAAGCTAGTTGTGGGAGAGTGCAGAGACTATCATATACTACTTCTAATAATTTGAAGAAATATATTTCGCATGAGTTCTTGATTAGTAGTGCGGAAATGGTGATCACACTACATAATTAAATTAAATGGCAATATTCTTATACCTCAATATGTTAATCATTCTGACGAATTCATATCTTTATATTAGGTGAATTCTCAAAATATAGAAAATCAGCTGCTCACAATGAAGAAAAGTTTTATAAAAAGTAGGAAGGAAACATCGGAAGTTCTGTAATAACGTTAAATAAATGTGTAATGGCGATTATATAGACCCCTCACAATATTTTTGGAATATATGTATACTTTTTTGAGAAAACATATCTCAATTCTTTCTAGATATTTATTTCTAAAGTTATAGAAGTTCTCATGTTGAAAAGATACTCTCATTTTCTTATGTGCGTATTTATACTTAAAAATCTCCTGTAAGATGATTGATTATCTCTCGTCACACCTTAATAATTGAAAATAAAATATGCATCCAAAACTGACCTAAAGTGAGTTGCACGCGCGCAAACAATATTTTTTTTACGTTTATTTAAAATATAGTAAATAAAAGCTATTTTATGATTTAAATTTAATGGTACATGATTTTACGCCCCCTATAGCTTGTTTTTCACGATAAATATTCGTATTAAGCAATTTGTAAATAAATTAACCCTTTTTACGTTTGAAAAATTCTGAAGTTAACATTATTCTAATATGTATTGTTCAGTTATGTGCAGCAAGATATTTTCAAATATTTCTTTTTCAGTTTTTTTCAAATCTAATATTAATATTGTTGATTTGTATTACCTTTCTCTCATCCTAAATTCATAAAAATATGAATCTAGAAGAGGTAAATTTGTTCCTATAATTTAATATCTCCAATAAATTATCTACCATTTATCGATTTTAGCTGTATTTTTAGTATCGATCAATAAGTTTCAGCACCTTGTATTTATACTCAATTTGAGGGATCCACAAAGTTTTCATTATGATTTCGAGTCATGCAAATATAAAGCCATATATTACCAAAATTTCTCAAAACAAAATACCCTTTCAAGCAAACAGAGTTTGTAATAGTTCCTAGCAGGATTCTTTCTTGAATAATGGTTTTTTAAATTAAAGTCAAACGAGTTTTACGTTTAATAGACATTACTTAAAATTTGTTCCTTGATATAAACCGTTTTTGATATTTTGTCCTGAATTCAAAAATGCCATCTTTAAGATATAACACCACCTGGGTAATTAATTCGTCTTGCGAAAAATGTTTAGTCTATTTGAATGATCGAACCCCGGCCATCAAACTTTTAAAATATATTTATGAATTTTAAAAAATGCAGACATCTCGGGTAAAATCGTAAAAATCAATCATAACTCTAAGAAAATGTCGGGATGCGTGGGTTTTTGCTTGATAGGTCCATACAGTGATAAAAACGATTTACAGAAAGAGCCGAACTATACAATAAAAACAAAAGTTGTTTAAAAAATTGATTTTTGTAACCCCACTCATGATTTTTATGCATTTAATCTATTTACCATAATTTGATTGAAACAAATATTTTTCCATTTATCGCAAAACTACTGTATTCTAGAAGTTACAAGTGTTTTAATTTGTTAAAAAACGCTGCTGTTCCGATTACTTACAACTCTGTCCTTCATGTCTTTGAATCGGCATATGCTTATAAAAGAACTTTTCACTTCGAACAAAGCCCCCGTATCAGTTTTAATTCTCTAATAATTTGTTTCTCCATTCAACAAATGTAAAAATTATCGCAAACATATGTCATAAATAAAATCAGACATAATAAAAACTGTGCCATTCTATTAGCGCTCTAAAAATTCAAAGTGCTCAAAATATTTCGATGAAATTTCTGGCTTAAAAACACGTGGTTCAATGCAATAAAGTTAACAATAGAAAAAATATAAATTATTAAATTCTGTTTTTGAAATATATACCCAAGTTGTCAAGCTATAAAATAGACCTAGTTGAACGGAAAATCAGGCAGTTCTGAAACAATTATATTTTGGTATTTTTATTGTTTGGAACTTTTTTTGCAAAGTTGTCGCAATGAAGAGTCAGAAAATAAATGGCCAAGAATGAAGGTATGGTTGACGAGGCTAAATTCGGAAGTAGGAAACATCAAAGAGGCTGAATTGTTGATGGAGTTTGGATGTTTTGGGGAAAGGGCCTAGAAACGAAAGAATATTTCCAAGTTAATTTAAAAAAAACGAGACAATGCTAAGTTGATTAGAATCATGATTAACAATTTACTCCCCAGTAAAACTATCATATAAGATTTTTTTCAACCATACAAAATTTTAAGGGGCCATAACTAAAATTATCCGGCAGTAAATGATTCTTATAACATTATAAGCCCGGAAACTGGAGCACTTACGTAAAAAATTGAAAAAACATTGTGGCTGATCAAACGGGGATTACACAAGACCCGCACACGGCATGGCCAATTATTCTTCTTTTAAGGAGAGCATTTCTGGCATAAAATGATTGCAAGGATTAATTAGAATCCGGTTACGTTTTTAAAAAGATGTATGTATGAACTTTAAATTTTTTAGATTTTTCTAAATTATTCCTCAAAAATATTTCCATGTTAATAGCCATTCGATTGGCGTTTACTCAGGGTGATTAGTGCGTATCATAAGTGTTGGTTTTATTTTGCATATATTTTTAAGTTTTAATTGATTTTAAGTAAATTATTTAAAGATCTCTATTTTGGGCACATTTAATAAATTTTCTGATCTTTATATTGAAACTTACCACTTATAGCCATGCGTGTACATTAGTTGTGACCGTTCTACAAACTAGAATTAGGTTATTTAAAATAAAATAAAAGTATCTATTCTCTAAACACGAACTATATTTTGCGAAAATAAAAAAAACATGAACGGGGTAACGCAAATCTTTCTCAAACTTAACTTTTAGAGATAATTCGCAATTTTTACCACAAATCCACGGACGCGCGAATTAAAATGAACTTATCTTTGAATTTAAAAAATGGTTATAAATAAACAATTTTTTTGCAATTGCCTTGACTTAACTGATGATATTGCGATGAATTTTTTTTAGTTCAACGTCGTCTTATATCTCATGAATGAAATTGAATCATTTGTGAAACTCGATATCGTCTTGAAAAAGATGAAAGTATTTGTTCCG
>SGJC01001194.1:0-10296 GCA_009887335.1 Henneguya salminicola
AACTTTAAGTAAATTTTTGCATGATATAATAAGTTTTAATTTGAAAAATAATATAAATTAATGAAATCTTTCGCTTATTCTAAATTTGAAGATGCAACTGCAAAATCTTTTCCAAATTGATCAAAATTAAATTTTTATCATACAGAGAATGGTTTGATATCCGTACTCAAGAAAAGTGAAAGTGGCTATAAATTAAGAGTCGGAATACTCCCTCCATAAAACAGGGGTTGAAATATTTTAATTGAATGTGTAGAATGAAACAAAACAAAAGTCATGGTTGACTTTTATGAAATCTTTATTTCCTTTCCATCAAATAATTTTATTGATATATATTGGAAATTCGTTATTCGTAGCCTTATAGTCTGTGGTTTAGACTTATAAAATAAGTTAGTGATCCATTAATTACATTTTATGCCTGGTTTATGTATTTCAACCATCAAAATATTTCAAAAAAAATAGGATTAGTAAAAAAGGGGAAAACAGTTGAGATCGATTTAGCCCTTGTGATAAAAAAACGGATAAAGAAGATTAGAGCAGGATAGATGATCTACACAATTCAACAAAAGCGAATATATCTGTAGAATCTTCATGTGGATTATAAGAAAACATGTTCAACTAAGTACGCGTATAATTTAAATTTGTAAGGTATGCTTCACAAATTTATCCTCATAGGCTATAGTGATGGTAAAAAAATTTGTGCCCTCTTGCAAAAATACAGTTAATACCATCAATATTTAAAATTTGTTGAGGATTTTTACACGAAGTTGAACACAAAAGGGAAAAAATAGATACCCATATAACTGGGAATATATATCCCAATTGCCATTTCTATTCCTATTTGAGGACGTGCCATAATAAATTTTTCATTTAATACGAACTTAATATTTTACTTTAACTAATTCCTTAAAAATACAAATTTTTAGGTTTTTTAGTGTATCCTTCTTTAAGTTCGAAAGTAATTTTATTGACTATGCTTTATAATTTTCACAATGTTATATTTGATGCTTAAATATATAATATCTTTGATTAATATTTTTTTATATTTATTTTCATAGGAATTTCCAAAATAAAGTTTTTTTTCTATTACTTGTTAAAATAAACTTTTTTTTATCAATTTTAATGCTCTTTTTTTATTTTTCGAAATCTGACAATTTTAATCAGCATGATAAATACGATCGAAAGTATAAATGACCTGTAAATTAAAACAAATCCATTAAAGTTCAAAATCATATTGAAACTGACTTTAAGACATATTCGCAACTAACATAAATGAATTCAACAAATTATCTTATAAAATCCATTTAACATCTTACTGGGTTTACGATTCAATTTAACTCTATAAAATATTATACTGCTTTAATAAAGAAAAATCTTCACTACACTACTCCCTGTACAGTAAAGTATAGTTTGTCAATGATCTAAATATGAATGTAAATTTAAACATTAGGCTTGTTTATTTATTGATGATATGTACTTTATAAAATTAATTAAGTAATTAATATACATGAGAAAAATTTACCAACATAAAATGTTACAAGAATAGAGTAGATTATCAGCGAATAAAATAATCTAGCTGATACGAATTTGGATGAAAATGATCCATAACGTGGAAAATAGGCTCCTCTCAAAAGTATATTTAAACATTAAGAAACTTCCAATTTCTATTCTCCGACGTATTATCTGAACATTTAAGATAGCATAGCCTGTTAAAGTATAAGAAAAATGAGGTATGACACTAAAAGATATCCCTCAATAAAAACTCAACCCGTTAAGGCAACTATTGAGGTATGAGAGTACACTTCCCCTCTAGGTTTTCTCAAAAATTATTAGAAAAGAATCGTTTGGTCCTGATAGCGCTAAACTATGCCAAATTAAGAGAATGTATGGAAGATGAATATAAGTCATAACTGGTGAATACTTTAAGGGTTTATAGAGGACCAGTATGAAAAATATAAAGCAATATTTCTAGAATGTAAGAAATAAATTGAATAAGAATATATTATAGAGGGACATAGAGTCTTTGAAAATTATAAATTAAAAAATATCTAAAAATTCAATTAGATACGTTGGGCGATTAAATTAAGCCAAACCCGCAGTAATATAACAAAAATTCTGCAAAATATTCGAAATTAGAATAAGGTGTAAAGTGATATAAATGGCATTTAAAAAATTAAAATATCGAATGTATTTTTTTAATTTTGATCTTTTTTTTTTGAGGACTAGAATAATACAATATTTTATGCCACATTATGATGGTCATTTTCGTAAAATAGATATATTTATAAAGCATGGTATCAAACCATACAGCGATCAAAGAGGGTTCGGTCAAAATGAACTCAATCAATATTTTTTATTAATTCCGCAATATAATTTTTAAAGCAAGTGAGATCCTCTGTAAATGGTAATTATTTTTCAATCAAGTTTTTAAATATAAAGATGAATATTATCCTATATATTAATACGTTAAAATGAAATAAAAAATTTGTTTAAAAACATTTATTCATGATATATTATGCTTACAAAAGAAAAGATTGAATCAATACATTTTTTATATTTAACATAATTTCATCCTACTTATTTCTTATACTTTCTCAAATTAAATAATTATATATTAAAATTTTACATATTGTTAAAATAAAAGAAACCCGTATTCATTATATATAGTTAATGTTACAAACCATAATCAATATGCTTTTATATGATGACGCACGATTTTTTGTTTATGAACTAATATAAAATGTTTAGAAAATCAGGGAAACCTTAGATATGTATAGGGGTGGGATAGCCTAATGATCTATAACAGGCTGGTCTGAGTATTTTTCGCCAATATCAGTTATTTATTATTATATCTCGATCAACGCGTTATTGAAAATATATGCCATTGTTTTTATCTTTGACGATAGTTCAATTTTTTAGGTTTAATTTCCCACAGATATTTTTTTTTCGCTGTTTTTTATTAAAACAATTTCGCTTTTTTTTTATATTTATTTTGAATTTTAACTCGGTTTTGTATAGTTATCTTAATTTCGTTTGGTTCAAATTCATTGTTTAATGGTGAAATATTGTTCCTATTTTTTTTACCAGTATTAATCCTATTTTTACTTTTGTTTGACTCAAAATTCACAACAAAATTATTTTTATTAAAATTTCCTTTCCTTATTCTAATCTATAAACATACGCTTTTGCCATAGATGTAGGTAGGGATATCTTTAAATCTCTTCATGATTTTCCAAAATATTAAGCTTATTATTTTAAACCAAATTAATTTTTTTATTTATTTCGGAATATAATTTATAATTTGAGTGCCATATTGAGTTTTTTTAATCATTAGAATTTCCAAATTATTAGTTCAAACAAAAAGAAACCAGTTTTGCTGTTGAATGGATATTCCGATCGAATGGATAAAATGAATTCCATAAAAAAAAACCTCGTGGAGATGCATCTCAAAAGAATGCAAACGTCGTATTTAGTCTAATAATATTTTTGGTAGAGTTATTTCTGCCACCACACGCATGCTCCAAATCCCCAAAAAAAAACAATATACCCAAAAAATGATAGGGGATTTAAGATCTAAAGCATTATCCTCTACTGTTGCTCCTCGACATATAATTTCAGAGATCACAAGAATATTGATCCATAATATTTTGCCTATACTTCCGGAATATATTACACTTCAAAGAATATTCCCAAAATCCGAAAAAAGGCAAATATGCCCAATTATTTCCCAAGAAGTGCCTCCGATCTCAATATTCCCAATCAATTTAAAAATACATTCAGAGAAGAACCATTAGTGATTGCGGATATTTTGTCTGAATCAGGGGAACGAACTATTATGTTCGCATCCAGAAGAAATCTAAATTATCATCTCAAAGTAGGAGCATATATTTCGATGCTACCTTCAAAACAGTCCCTCAAATTTTTTAACAATTATTTACTGTCCTTGCGACGAATTTTTCAACTACTGTTCTTTGCGCTCATGTCTTGATGCAACGAAATACAAAGGCAGCATCTGATACAGTTTGGGATAGCATTTTAAGAATGATCAATCTTAATTGAAATCATGCTATGTGTGATTTTAAGTGTGCGTCGATAAATTCGTTTAATCAACGAAATCCTCTCTTTGAACTGACTGGATGTTTCTTCCACTTGTCGCAATGTATGTGAAGGAAAATTCAAGAAAAAGGGTTGAGTACATTATATGTCAATGACCACTTGTTTTGTAAAAACAGAAAAAATTTTTTGTTACACGCCTTTTGAATCCTCGAAGTGTACTATCTTGCTAAGAGTCATTCGAAAATTATTTGATAGAAAATGGGACAATGGACCAAATAATGGAAATATTCAAATATTTTGAAGATAATTTTATCGGAAGACACCACAGAAATATCCTATAACAACCCTTATTTCCCATAAATATATGGAATCAATTTGCTATAATTATGAAAGACGTTCCTCGCACTAATAATGTTGTAGAATGGTGGCACAGAGCTTTTTCAACGTTAGCTTCTGCCTCTCTTAAATTTTTTTGTTAATTTTGAGAAAAGAGCAATTGTTGACAGATGTTAAAATTGACAACACGCCAACGCAGCCACAAAATGAGATGAACCTACGAACCAGCTTTTTAAACCAACGGATCAGAACATTAGCAGCAAGGTTCCATGAAAAAAAAACGATTACCTTTTTGGAAAATATGGCTTATCTCATCTTATAAGAATTTTAACATTATTATTTTTCAAAGTAAAATTGTATATATTTTACTATTTACCAATTTTAAAAAAATTTACGAAGGCAAAAGAGAATCATTATTCAAAAACAGGCATTAAGGCTGTGTACATGCAGCGCAGAATATCACTCAATTATAAATTGTATAAACATTAGAAGTTAAATTCTATAATATTTAAAGTAAAATTAATCCGACATTTTTAATCTAGATTGAGTAGTTCGACTTTTGCTCACTTTTGCATGCTTGTTAAAATTTTATTACATATTATTTTTATTTCCTATTTATTTAAATATTTTTATTAGTTAATTCTAGAAACCGCATTAACAGCATAAAGTGTAGGTTTTCGCAGAATTCGTATTTTTCGCTGATTTAGTTTTCGCGGAATTGTCGTGCACGCAATTAGTTTCGAGTAATTTTCACCTAATCATCATTAATGATTTTATGCAATTTATAAACTGTACATCCCAAATGAGGTATTCGGGCAGTAAATTTAATTTTGATTTAATTCTTTGATAATATTTATTTGGAATGTTAAATTTGTTAGACTTCTTATAAATTGCTTGTTTAAAAAAGGAAATATTTGAAAAAAAAATCAATACTGTAAATCCACGTTTTTTTGAATTAAATGTAGAGGCGTTCTAGCACAGTTAAACGCACTTATATTTCTACAAATAATCAAAAATAAACAACTGTCCACTTACTCAAACTTTGGAGAGGGGGCTCAAAGTAATATATAATGATGTTCTTTATTTAAGGTTGGAAAATATTTTTTTACGAGTAATAATGCTCTATTACGTATGTTAGGGGTATGCTTTTACATAGATTAGCACCATTAAAGCAAAGAGCAAGCGTGTTTTAAATTTATCATTTTTTTTTCTGCACATATTCGAGATTGTTCCAAGTTCAAGCTACTTTTTAAGGCAATTAATTGTATCACCTCAGCACTATCAGTTCTTTCCAAAATGAGATATATATATTCCTCTCTACCAGCAAGGAAAAAGTAGTCACACGACATAAATATTTGTTTGAGTGATATATCAACATTATCCTACATTTTTGGAATATTTAAGGTGCATTTCTAAATTTACCCTCGATAAATGATTGCAAGTTATATGGCATCAACAATTATCACTTATTAACTAGCCAAATAACTATTTTATGATACTCACCGTGAATTAAACCTCACAAATAGCAGCGGGAAATATTGGCTCATTGCATTTTTTCAAAGATGATCATTACAATGGGAGTTAAATGGCTAAGATTCATCGCTTCTCAATTATTCCTACCTTTAAAATATAAAAATATTCTGGACTGTATATCTTATCGAATATTAAGATATATTTGCTTAACTTCATTAGAAGCATCTCAAAAATCTTGTATGGAATATATTTTAGTTTTGCAGTCGTTTTATATAAAAAAACATTTAAAACAACTTCCCTAGATTTATGTATAATGCTGTATGGTGGATTGCCATTGGTAATTTTTAATTGCATAAACCAATCCCTCTTAAGACATTGTTTCTTCTGTTCTTATAAACCTATCTTTAAATTTTCTGGTATCTCATTCGTTACTCCTGTGATATAATGTGTAAATTATTCTTGTATTAATTGGATAATAGAATTAATTTTAAATAAAATTTCAACTAATTTAATTAATTTTAATACATTTCCTTGTGTGCCGTTTAAATAATGCGAACCGATGAAGTTTTAATAATGACATTGCATAACTAATTGTAATCGAAAAAGGAAGCTCCGAACTGTATTCGCCTTAAGAGCTATCTAATATATTTCCTCCTAATATCGATTGACTATCTCAATTTTTGAGCGGTTATGGTAAGATTTCTTCAATACTTAATGTAATTTAAGCATAAATATATTCATTTGACAAGTGTTCAGTTTTTGTGATAACGTGTCATATTAGATCGAAATGGCAGAAATTCCATGATTCATCTCCGTACACTTTTACTCTTTAATACAAAAATAACTGTTGTTTAATCGTTGATTATTTCACATCTAGACAGATATGCCTGCGAATATATTAAACTAATTTACAATTAATTAATTAGTTTTCATGTTGATGATTTATTATACTTAAAAAGAACAAGAATTGTCCCAGTCTGAGAAATATGTTACTTCCGATTATTTGCATAATTTTTTATAAACAATTTTTATTGATTTTGAATTTTAATAGTTTAATTCAGAACGAAAATGTCGAGTTAACTCTTAATGGTATGACCTCTGGATCACTTAAATCGAAACAAAAAATATATTTAGATTTTAAAAATGAATTGGATGGATATTTTCCTTCAACAGTTTCTATTAATAAAATGTTTGTAAGCGGTTCATATTCCCTCGATGAACCTAATTTTGAGGAGCTTCTTAGACATGCAACTGATGTGATCAACCACAACTGTGACAGTAATGCTGAGACCATTATATTTATAATCTCTGATCCGAAACATTATTTAATCCGTGAAGATATACGAAATACATATGGGAAAAATCGAGTGAAATATAAATATAATTTTAATCCTAAAAATATAAAGAACAATAATATCTCACACTGTTTCCTTTTTTCTATAGGATATCGACATAATCCAAAAGTTAATCTAAAGGTCGATTTTGAGGCCTATATAAAAAAAGATATTCTTAGAATACCTGTAATAGACCAATACAGAAAAACTGCAAATAAAATTATCCTTACTCTATATTTGTTGGATAAGATGAAAATTTCATTCAAATTTATATTAAAGTCTGACGATGATATTTTCTTGAAAATAAATGATATAATTCCCTATTTAAATACATTAAAAGAATCAGATTTGTTTATTGGGAAAGTATTAATTGGCAATAAAGCGATCAGAAATAAGAACCATAAGTGGTATGTTGGTAAAAGTTCCCATTCTAACAGTTATTATGAACCATATGTGAATGGCGCTTGTTATATCTTACGTCGTAATATTATTGATTCAGTGGTGAAAAGACACTATACTGTACCTTTAATACCAATGGAGGATATTCATATATCATATCTTGTTACTGGATTGGGATATAAATTGACAGACTCTAAACTATTTATTTATTGCTCTGGAAATTCCAAATGTACCGATTCGTTTATTGTGGATATTGGACGGAACATTCAAAAGAGAAGATCTTTTATAAAAGAATTCAAAGATTCTATCGAATATTATTAAAAATAAAATAAAGGGTCGATTTATTTTAATAAATGATATTTATTTTGTTTACGCTTGCTTTGCTTTATATACCTTTGCAACTCAATATTTTTATATTTTCTAAGTTGAAGAAAACATTCCCGCAAACTTTTATATCCTTTTATGTTAGTTTCTCTTAATCCCCGATAGACTAGATAAAGTGGAACGGTCGCCATATTTCTGATGGTATGCTCCCGCCTGGCATAGAAGCCGTGGGAGAGTCTCATACTCCTGTGTGTCAATTTAAGGTTAAAAAAATCTATTCATATAACGATTACTACAACAGTCATGTGCTCATAACTAGATGGCTTTCGCTCATTTCCTTTCATTATAATTATTAGTATTTGCAAACAAAAAAACTAAAATTTGGCGATTCACAATACGAAACAATTTTTCAAGATTCACATATACCGAATCATTGTTAAAATAAATAAATATTCATCAAGCAGCTCGTGCGTTCAACCCAATACTTTTACATTTTTTCAATATTTATATTGAAAAGTAAAAAAACATTTAATAACATTTTGTATTTAAATTTGTTGGAATTTATTATTTTCAGTAAGTTTAACGCATCTTTACTGACTTTTACATTTTTAGATTAATTTAAAAGACAATAAAATGTTATTTTAAATTAATCCAAGTTATGCATAATCTCAATAAATACAAATATTTAAATTGAACATCAAGAAAATATAGGTTATTTATCTTGCAGTCGTTGACAATTTATTATCGACGAACAGATCAACCATATATCATTTAGGATATTTTTTATGAAAATGAATTGTTAAAACAAATTTATTTTTCTTGAAATTTCACCTTTCTTAATTGAGGGAAATTAAAAGATATGGTTTTTCTACCAAAAAATTTTTACTTGATGTTAAAAACGTCTCGTTTTACATGATAACATAAAAAACATTTGTATTTTATTAAAGTAAGAAGAAAATAAATCGTATTTTATATATTTAATGCGTGTTTGAATAAAAATGCGACAGCTTATAAACGAGAAAGCATCTTGTCTTGTTATGCCCCTTTCCTTTCATATCAGACCCATACCTTACTATAAATAGCTATTTTTATTATGGAAACCATCACCTACTATCATAACGAACAACCTTACAAATTAAATCGAGTACACGACTCAACGGTCAACAAAGCGCTCAGTGTCTTAATTTCGCGGATCTCCTAAAAGCTAACATTACCAACTTCTCTAGGAAACCCTTAAAATATATCATACATTTTTTTACAGATTATTCTGGTATTTCAGTAAATTCTTCAGCTGCAGCTATGGCAAACGTGGCCTATCAACGCCTTAAACTTGTTCTTCAACAGATCTAAACACCAACGCAAAGCAATATTTCACATGTTTTGATTTTATTAAAAGTAAAGCCTTTACAAGTGTCGAACCAATATTATTTGTCTTCTTAAATAAGCCTTATGCAAATCGGTTACCTAACTCTCTCGGAATTTAGAAGAAGCAAGAGATTAAAATCTGGGCAACTACATAACTTTTATTCTTCCTCGCCCTGTTAATAATTTATAGTTATTAGTTCTAAATTTTTTTATATTAAATATTAAGAATTAAATAAAATGTAACGGATACATACTTTTGATTGCGTTAAATTCCAATTATAAGAATTCAACTGTATCTTAGGTATATTTCTTGAAAACAACAAGTTCTTCTTTATTATTTCGGGTAGGTAGATTGGAATTTACACACACCTTATAGAATGGGGGTAAGAAATTGTTATCAAAATAAGAAGTCTTTATTTAACTTGACCATGATCCTTTTAGATAAATAAGACAAAAGCCAACGTCATAGCAGTTGTTTGGTAATTAAGTTAGGCTACACTAGGATATTGTTGTGCATTTCAATGAATTCTTTTTTAATATAAATTGATATCTGCTCCATAGCTTTGTTCCCCTTACCGTTATATATTCAGATTAATATCCCCCAGTTCTTATTTGGTTAAAATATAGAAACCTTTTAGGTTAGAGGGCAGGACACCAATGGGCGATTGTGGATCGATTTAAAATTTAACAAGAGAAGTCCTTATAAAATATTTCGTTAATGTCGACTTGAAAGTATGTTATTGATTAGGTTCAGCTATTCTGAATTAAAATATATTTTCTTTATTTATATTATTGATATGAATGTTCTTTTATTTAGTTCTTGCCGTAGAAGTTTATCTATATACTTAAAAATGTTTATTTCTCTGGCTCATAACTTTATATTTTCATTTTATAATTTTCAGGGGTCATTCTTGTCATCAACCATAAACTCAACCTTATTTTTCTAATAAAAATTACAAAAAATATACCCTCTATTATCTTATATCAGTGATTATGCCTCTCAGTCTAAATT